>JACVBY030000310.1:0-293836 GCA_017589505.3 Metroxylon sagu | reverse complement strand
AAACTATTTGAAGCTAATAAGTATATAATAACTCTTTTAAAGAGAAAAAAAAAAAGTAACCAATGGATTGGCTAGTGCCGAGAGGCAAAGTGTCACTATCATATTATAAAATGTACCTTATATTCAAATATTTAATTTTCAAAATAGATATCCAAAAAAGTGTTAATAAATACCATAGATTAAAACATAACAATATACTATAGAGGAAAAAATGATCAAATATCTCTACATGCATTTTGATTATTTGATTGATCTATTTTGCACTATGAGATTATATTCAAAGTTGAGACCCTCTCATTGAAGACTAAATTAGGGAAATCTAATTCTCAATCACTAGCCATTTGAGTTTTACAGAATGGTTAGTAATGAATGGTCTTATTAAACTAGTGATTAAAAATTACATCTCTCTAATTAACCTAAACAGGAGATGAACCGAATTCTTTATCATTATACTTTACAGCTATTCATTAAACACCTTTGTTGTATTAAATGGAACAATGGAAATTATTGCATTGATATTTTCTTTCCTTTTTCTTTAAAAAAAATCAATAGTTTGAGATAAAATCCCCTACAATCTAAAATTTTTAATTCCACTCTCCCATGAAAAACTAAGCCAAGAGCATGTTCACTATGTCCTTCGATCACTGCCCCTCCTCCAAGACCTACAAGTTTGATTGGGACTATGACCATGCCATTCTACTCTTCAACTTAGAGTCATACACTATTGCTAGTTATCCATCAAGTGACGATCGCTTTTACCTTGATCTCGCCTTCTTTAATAGGTGCTAACTGATCCATTTTACTATTGGGTTAATGTCTATAGGACAAAATCTTTGGCCACCCATCTATGAGCATTAACTCAAGCCTTTCTCTATCTTAGCTGATATCCACTCTCATGGACCATCTCCCCTACCTATCCCTTTAGGTGCGTGAATCACTTTTTAATATGATATGGATTGAGGTACAAGTTGCTATCAAAAAATCTATCTTCCTAGAGCACTCCACGCTCCGAATGGAAGCTAAGGTCTATGTAGGGGTGGCAAATCATATTAGTAAGTCATAAACAACTCGGATCAGCTTCAAAGTATAACGACAAATTGATCAATTCAAACTTAACCCATTTATTAATCGAATCAAAAATCTAAATCCGAATCCGACCCATATATTATACAGGTTATATGACATGACCCGCTTAACTTATATAATATGTGTAATCTATGTAACCCATATAATCGATATAACTTATGTAACCCGTATAACTTGTATAAAACTCATGTAATCCGTATAACCTATATAAAACCCATATAATCCATATAACCTGTGTAATATGTTTAATACCAATTTACTTATAAAATAATTATATATTAAAAATCATAATTAAAGTATAAACAAAAAAAAATTATTCAAGAGAAAAATAGAGAGATAAACATAAAATCCTTACATAAGTGTGTAATCATCATCATAAAATAATAATTAATTAAAAAATAACATTAACTTAGAAAATTAGATCTGATGGGTTATTTTCAGGTTGATGGGTTGGATTACATGAATAAATAATCGGATCAATTGTAAGTCAATTTTAGGTTAGTAGATTAACCTGTGACCCAACTTATTTATTAATTGTATCTAATGAGTTAACTTGATTTTGACCAGAACCTATTTATGCTTAATCAAAACCTGTTAATTTCATATCTAGTTCAAGTCGAGTTCACAGGTTGTATCCAAAATTACCACCCCTAGGTCTATATGTTGACAGACATAGTGTACCACTACAATCATAAAGAAATTGATTGGTTTTAAGGAAATAATTCAATTAATATCATCAATAGGGGATTGACAAAGGGAGCCATCAAGCAAAATATCAAAGTGAAGGAGACAGATAACAAAACATCTAGTGAGATATACATAGTGTGCTTAGATGAGATAGAAACACTAATAGGATGAATGTAGTGCAACCATCCATTCCATCCAAATTGCATTAAGAAGTGGTTAGAGGGGAGCAAGATGTGCCCTCTTTGTTGATTCGAAGTGCAAGAGATATTTGAGTGAAAATAACCCAATGTTCTAATTTTGAATTCATTGTTACCATGGGTAATGATTCTGATGTAAAGTGTGTTTGCCATTTTCTATGTTTAATGGCTGCAAAGATGTTTCTTTTTAAATAATCTAGTGTTTGGAAATCCCGTCTTCATTTTATTTGCGTTTGTTTGGTAAAGGTGCTCTCTTCTTTAAATTGAATTCACAGAGTCAAAAAAGGATAAAGAGTTAAGATTCATAAATCCTCTACTCAGCCATGATTTAATAAAGGGTCATAATCATTTTTTTTGCAATTCTCTTTCTAATAAACTCTAGTTGGCAGCTTTTCTTTTAATCTTTCCTTTTTCTTTCTTTTTAGTATACATAAGACACCATTAATAGATTAGGAAGTTATTATTAATATATTAGAAACTTTTAAGCTGTGATCTTCCTTCAATTTAGTTCAAAGTTCTTTTGCATGGTCCACAACTTGCTAGGAAAAGATTATCATTAATTTAGATTATACGTTTTTCAAAGAATTAGCACCCCAATTTTATAGTAGTCTTGAAGAAGACATCCTTTAATTTCATGACATGAAGGACTCTTTGAAGGTGAAAAAAGAAGGCAAGAAAGTGCATGAGGCTCTTGCTATTACTTTGTCCAAAGAGGATTAAATGTATAGAGACTTCTGAAGAAATTTCATAATGAAGCAATTTTACATTTGCGTTGAGAATCACCCCCTAAACACTATTTGAAGGTAATAGGTAGAAAATAACTTTTTTAAAAAGAAAAAGTTACTGATAGATTGGCTAGTGTAAGGAGACAAAGTGTCATCGCCATACTATAAAATGTACCTTATATTTAAATATTTAATTTTAAAAATAGATATCCAAAAGAGTATTAGCAAACACCATAGGTTAAAACATAATAATAGACTATAGATGAAAAAATGATCTGGCAGCTCTATATACATTTTGATTATTTGATTGATCTATTTTGCACTATGAAATTATATTCAAAATTGAGAACCTCTAATTGAAGATTAAATTATGGAAATCTGATTCCCTATCACTAGCTATTTGAGTTTTGCAGAATGGTTAGTGATGAATGGTCTTATTAAATACATGTTCCATTCTATCTCTATCCTATTCAAATGCTAGCCATTTCATAATGCATGAACAATTGGTGATTGGGAATTGCATCTCTCTAATTAACCTAAAGGGGAGATGAACCAAACTATTTATCGTTGTACTTTATAATTATTCATTAAATACCTCTATTATATTAAATAGAACAATATGAAAATTATTGTATTGCCCTTTCTTTTCCTTTTCGTTTAAAAACAAATCAATAGCTATAAATAACATCCACCACAGTCTAAAATTCTCAATTTCATTCTCCTGTGAAAAACTAAGCCGATAGCATGCTCACCATGTCCTTCGATCGCCGCCCTCACTTCAAGGTCTATAGGTTCAATTGGAGCAACGAACATGCTGTTCTATTCTTCAACTCAGAGTCCTCCACCATTGCCAGCCATCCGTCCTATGACGATCGATTTCGCCTTGATCTTGCCTTCTCTAACAGGTGCCGACTCATCCATCTTACCACTGGATCCGTGTCTATAGGGCAAAATCTCTGGCCACCCATGCATGAGCGTTGGCTCAAGCCCTTCTCTATCTTTGCTAATGTTGATTTTGCTATTATGCGAGATGATATATCTACCCTGATGAATCATCTCCCATACCTACGCCCTGAAATGAGCGAAACTATTTTTAATAAGATCTATATTGAGGTACAAGATGCTATCCAAAAATCCATCTTCCTGGGGCACTCCACACTCTGGATGGATGCTAAAGTTTATGTGCTGACAGATATGGTATATTACTATGAACATGAAGAAATTGATTGGTTTCAAGCAAATAATTCGATCAATGTCATCAATAGGGGATTGACGAAGGCAGCCATTGAGCAACACATCAAAGTAGAGGAGACGGATGGCAAAACACTTGAGGAGACCTGCACAGTGTGCTTAGATGACATAGGAACACAAATAGGATGGATGCCGTGCAATCATGCATTCCATCCAGATTGCATTAAAAAGTGGTTAGAAGGGAGCAACATGTGCCCTCTTTGTCGATTTGAAGTGAAAGAGACATCTGAGTGAAAAAGACCCTATGTTTTAATTCTGAATTCATTGTTACCATAAGTGATGATCGTGATGTAAGGCATGTTTGGTATTTTCTATGTTTGATGGTTGTGGAGATGTTTCTTATTTAATAATCTAGTGTTTTAAAATCCTTGCTATAATTAATTTATGTTTGTTTGGTAAAATTTCTCTCTTCTTTAAATTGATTTTCTGAAGCCAAAGGATAAGAGTTAAAATTCTTGAATCCTCTGCTTGGTGAAGATTCAGAAAGGGCCATAATCAATTTTCATACAATTTCTTTTTCAATTCGCTCTAGGCGGTGGTCTTTGTTTTAATCCTACCTTTTTTTTCTATTTCTTTTTAGTATACCTAAGAAACTATTCATAGATTAGGATGTTATTATCGATAGATTAGAAAACACTCTCGGGTCATCCCGTGAAAGTAGTGAAAAAAATGTATAACATAAAATTTAGGTGCAAGATGATAAGAATAGGAGACGAATGTAGAAATGGGAAACCCATTTATAGTTAATGTATTTTGTTTTCAATTTTTTTAAAAGAAATATAAAAATAAAAACCTACTATAATTGCGAATAATTATATATTGGGAGAGCGGTAGCTTCGAGATTAAGAATCCAAGGTGAGGTTGCCACATGGAGCTGCTGAACAGCTGTCAAAGCGGAAGCAGCGTTGTCTATGCCTCAATGAGATGTGTTCACATTCTCACATTATTTACATGGATAAGGGGAAGTGTAATGCTCGATGGGCAAAGTCCAATTATTATTGGTTTGCATTGCTCATTAAAAAACTCTACAATATTTATTACGAGATGGCTTTTTTTGGGATTAGGAGAGGCTAACTCCTGTGCTTATCTTATCATAGAATTCAGCTTCCATGGACATTGATCTTCTGCTTCCTTTTTCGAGTGCCAGGAGCCGTTACCATTGTGTCAGGCATTGACAGCCTGACCGCCAGCTAAATCCAGGCTTGTTGCTATAAAACATTTGTTTTTTTTTTTTAAGTTTTAGAAGCCTCGGAGGTTACTCGAGGAGCACGCTGCCCCATCGCCCACGGTTTGCAACGCTTTTTGGAACGCTTGTCCGCTCTGAACAACGTTACAAAAACTCTCTCTGGCCATCTCTCCGTTCTGCCTGCCGTGCGTCGGTGGGCGCGCTTGGATTAATATCGGCACAGAATTTGCCGACATTAACTCTTATGCGCAACTTCCTTCGCGACGTCCGTTGGATTGTGAGCCCACTCTAACCTTTGTTGGGCTTAGGATTTTACGTTTTTTTTTTTTTTTTTTTCTTCTTATCTATATCTGAAATGATTCCAAAAAAAAAAAAAAAAAAGTTTAGCCATCCCTCATAATTAATTATTTCAATATGAAGATTAGATATATTTTTAATTTTATTTATTTAAAATTTTAAAATTTTATTTACATAATATTATATAATTTTATGAATTATCAATTAAATTATTTGTATGATTAATATTTTATATTCTTTGATAATATAATGTAATTGATGCTCATGAGACTTAACAAATTAAAAAGGTATTTTAATTGAGTATTGTTAAAAGATCGACATCAATTTTAAACATCTTGAGAAGAAGATAGAAATGTAGAATTAAGCATAACTTTATTTTTTTATTTTTTTATTTATGAAATTAAAAACATTTCCAATATTTGCTCATCTTGATGTTTGTTTAATTTTAAAAGTACATTTTTATAGATAGTTGTTTAATTATATTATCTTAATATTTTATAAGTTTATAATTATTATGTTTTATTAATGTCTAAGCAAGTTGTAATTTTGTATTTAGTTGCTCGATCAATTAGAATAAAAAATAGATAAAAAAAATTAATAAATTGATTATTAATAAATTACTTAAAAATAAGAAATATGTATTAATTCTTTTAAAAAAATTAGTTAATCTAAAATGATATACTGGTTGATCCTAATTTGATCATTTAGAGATAGAATTTAGATTCGAAGTAGCCCAATTCAAATCAATCTAATCTCATCTAATTGTTGCCTCTAGATTGGTTTTCTGCTTCAGCCCTGCTTGTAGGCCTTTCCTTTCTCCACACTCTACAACTCCAACCAAGAAAATGTCGAAAAAAAAAGGGTATTTTTTCATCAAATAACTTCTGAATTAAAATTTACATGACCAAGAGCCAATTCAACCTCAACTTACTTTTCCATTTCCCTCGCCAGCTGGGATGGTTCAATTTCCATGGCATTTGTCTCTTCATCAAAAGGCACAGCTTCCGAACCTAAAAACACTGAAACTCTCCACGATTTCTAGAGCACCAAATTGAAATAATACGAAAGAAAATCAAAAAAAAATAAGACGATTAAAGCCACTATCCGGTGTACAGAGATCACCAGAACAGAACCCCTACTTACCATCACCTCTGTTAATGCTTTTGCTTTAACCTCCACTCACTTGCAGTTTTTTCGGCTCCTCCTTCGATCAACAAAAGATAAAATACAAAATCACCATAGAATGAGGTTTCACATTCGATTCCTAATAAAATTTATATTTTTATCAGATTGCAGCGAGATTTCATTCAATCCGGAGGAGAAAGGAGGAGAAGAAGATAAAATTTCTCATTGCCTTGGATTGGGCAATGTCGCCAGCAACTGCGACGCCTTCTCTTGTGATTTTTTTTTTTGATAGTATTTTTATTTGTTTTTAAAATTTCGGTTCAAATTGCCACATGGAGTGATGATTTTAAAAAAAATTATCATTTAAGCGATGTTTTTCTTTTATTTTAATTTTTCAGTAAAAATTTGTGAAAAATCTCAAAGACCATTCGTTGACGATTTCATTTATATTTGTTAAAAAATAACAAAACAAAACAAAAAAAATCGAAACCTAAAGTTCTGGGAAATCACACGTTATCGTCACTCTAGCGACGATTTCATTTATATTTACTAAAAAATTTTAAAAAAATTATAGAATGACGATTTCTTTATATTTACAGAGACCGTCCCGTCACTGCCCCAGCCTCGGCAGTGCCAACGCCGCCCCTCCCCGCCTCTCAAGGGTTTTGGGCTTCCGTCGTCTCCTCCGATGGGGTCGAAGCGTGCCGCCGCCGTCGCTCCCGTCAAGTACAAGCGTCGGAAGGTCTTCGCCCAGCGCGATTTCCCAAAGGGATGCGGCCGGCCAGGAAAACAACTTTCCAACCTCTCGGGCCCCGAGGAGGCTCCCCTGGTGGAAGGAAAACCGATCTTGGTTCCGGTGGAGCCGCCGAAACCCCACATTGTAGATCAGTCGAAGGTTTTAGGCCGCGTCGAGAAGAAAGAGAAGGCCGGGTCATTGAAGGTGTCTGTCCATGGGGCGTTCCCCAGGGGATTAGGCAAGCCGGACGAAGAACTTCGCGAGTTCTCTGAACCCAAGGAGGAGGCGCTGACCGTAGAAGAGAACGATTCGTTCTTGGATCGAATAGAGCCGTCGGAACCCGCCAATATGGTACGAGACAGGGAGTCAGAAGGCGTTTTGAAGGGAAGTAGAGATGGTCTGGGGTTTTATGATGCCTCTGTTGCTAAACGGAGATGGGTCTCCGCCGTCCGGGACTTCCCCATCGGCTGTGGGACGAACCCTTCGAAGCCGAGACCGAAGAAAGCAGTGGCCAAGAAACCACTAGTTCAAAAGCCCGTTGGTTGCATGCCTTCCGAGGAGCTTGAAAGCGAGATGAAACGGAACAATGGCAAGCAAATGCAAAGCAGGGTTCAGGAAACTTGCAAAGAAACTGGAGTTAAATCTCCCCTGAAGGGAATCTCGAATGAAAGAAAAGTTGTAGCGGGTTCAAATTCCGAGAGAAGATCAGAAGCACAGCAAACTATGCCCTCTGACACGAATTCAAAATCTCCATCCGGAAGTGAAGTAGTCAGAAAAGGCAATGGGGCTTCTGCTGGGAGAACAGAAGTCAGGGGATCTGTGAAGCTCCAAAAGGATTGTGATAACCCTAGGAGAAAGTCTCCCGAGGAGCCAAATCATGGTAGGCTGGCTAAGAAGAAGAGAACTCTTGGAGATAAATCTAAGGAAGCTCTTGGGTGTGGGTTGATCGTACAATGTCTGATGGCTGCCCAGAACTGCAAGTGGAGGCACGGAAAACGGCCTCGAGTGATCAGCTTGCGATCTCCGACTCAAAAAAACAATGCAAAGAGAGGAGGGAACTCGTCAAACAAGTAATACAAGTACATGCAGCAAGTCAGTACACTACTTTTTGCCACATTTCAAACCGAGTTATTGTGTCATTTTTGATTTAAATGCATGCTTAGTTTGCTCATAGCTAGAAGTGCATGTCTGTTTTCTAGTAACTAAGGAATGATACTTGCTGCTCTGGTACTTTCATCTTTCTGCTTCATTGGATTATGCAGAGCATTTTGCTTATTAATTCAATTTTTTTTGTTGGATGAGCCACTCATCATATATGGCTTTTGCCTTTGTATGCTATAGTTCTAGACCTTAATATCTTTTTGCTTCATCATATTTTGTCTGTTGACATTGGATTAAGTAAATTGACTTGAGAGTTGATCTTATTTCAGAATTTAAAAACAATTATAGATCTTGTTGGTTGGCTGACTCTTAAATTAACAAAAACAGGGGTTTAATGTACTTTACAATAAGAGACCATTTATTTGTGAGCCATGTATCTATATTCATCTTTGGTTTGTTGGATGCTACTTTTTAGTAATAATTGTACAATCTTTTTCTTCTTAAACGATAATTAGCTTGCTTCAGTTGATACCATTTGGTAACTTTTCACTTTGCTGTCCTTTTCCCTTCTATAAAGTATGACTAAGGAGAAAAGGAATGCTGTATATTTAATTAGTTTACTTGTGCTCAACCTTGTGAGTGATTGTTTGCCTTTATACATGAATTTATTATGATTCAGTTACTAGCTATACTTGTTAATGCTGGCAATGCTGGACATTGGAAAGTGGTTGAGATGGTCAAATGGTGTGTGAATAAACAGTATGATATGCAGGTAGGCATATTATACAAGTGTTGCAAATACTAGAACATTCACCTTTTTTAGTTCTTCTTAGTCTAAGTTTATTATATACCATCAGTTTCCTTATAATATTAGATTAACATGTCCTGTTGATTTTTTTTCCTTTAAACACGAATATTATGATTCAGTGATCAACTTCACTTGGAATATCTTCAAGGTGTTTTCTTTTTAATGCTAGCAATGCTGGACACTAGAAAGTGGCAGAAATGGTCATCGTTAGATGAACTGCATATCGTTGCATCAACAATCTTGAAGATGATGGGTTCAACTAGTTGTTATTGTGGGTGAATGATCCTTCAATTTTAGTCACATGCAAACCTCGGCAGTTCTATACTTTGTTCAGATGTTGGTAATGTAACTAAAGGTGGAGGTGAAATTATGAGAATTGCAGTGTGCTTATTTAGTTGAATATCAATTTCTTGTGCTTCATTAGAAAAATTAAGAGGCATTAACACAAACGATTAGACATATTTAATTCTCTTTTGTTTCACTAGAAAAAAAAAATGCCAATAAGGTTGGTTCTAACTATTGTCACCCTCTCCTAAGGGCTTTCTCTTGGTAAAGGTCTAGGGTTCAAACCCTAGTGGTGGCATAATACCACCATATTTCACAAAAGGAAAGGGTTTCAGGTCAAATGACATATAAATAAACAATGTGGTGTGCAGTTAAGGCGTATTTTAATTCTTTTCATTCTTCTTAGCCCAAGTTTATTATATTACCATCAGTTTCCTTATAATATTAGAATAGCATGTCCCATTTTGCCCTTTATGTTGGGGTTTCAGGTCAAATGGCAAATAAATAAACAATGTGGTGTGCAGTTAAGGCATATTTTAATTTTTTCATCCTCCTTATACTATTAGAATAACATGTCCCATTGAGCTCTCTATGTTGAGGCCATTGCCAGCAATCTAGCAGAAAAAACTTTTTTATTGTTCTTGGGTTAAGGAAACCTAGTGGTTGCATAGCATTTATCATGCCACTCCAATCACTCACCACCTTGATGTTTCTGTAAATAGAAGCCTTTGCAGGCATTCAGAAAGGTACAAATGTTTTTGTCTGACATATGTTTACATGCATAGTCCAGTTTCTGGATGTTATACAGTTACAGATACATTGGCCACCTTTACTATTTCATGTGTCATTTTGCATGGCAACAGGAAAAGGCTTGCATCTGGTTATGACTTTATCTGAATAGAGTAGATTGTTTATGAGTTGCACAGTGGGCATGCTCCAGCACATCTTTATATGTATGAACTGATGATGACACTTATGCAATGCAATAGGTTTTTTTTTTCTTGTTCTTTAAGTTTTTTTTGAATCTTTGCCCATTGCATAGCTCTAGCGCTGTAATCTTTGTTATGCCAACAACAAGATGAAACAAATCAGATGAAGAATTGCATCATTATTGATGGTTATTTTGCTCTTGCCATTTATTGCATGCATCATCATCCGAAGAGGCATGAAAGAGTTGAAAGTGTTGAATTGACTGATTGTGTTCTATATTATTTGGTGAAATTTTGGGTATGAATACCCTACTATGAGCAATTGTTTCACATGTAATGCTAATCTTGCTCTTTATAAATAGAAATGACAACAATAATAACAATAAAACCTTGATCTCAAACTAGTTGGGGTTAGCTACATGAATTTTTTTTCTCCATTCTATTATGTTCTGAGTCATATTTTATGTAAAATGCAAAAATTTTAAATTTTTCTTTATCACTTCCTTCCAAAAAATTTTTGATTTATCTCTATCTTCTTTTCTTTTTACATGTATCAAGCAGACCTTTTATACAAATGCATCTCTAGGTTTATGTTGTACATGTCCAAACTATTTAAGTCGTCCTTCTCTTAATTTGTCCTTAATTGGTGTTACCTCTACCTTTTTTTATGAATGACTTTATTTCTTATTTTATCTTTTCTTTATAAATGAGAGTATGATATATTTAGCTTTATGTTTTGTATTTTCTTTTTCTTTCCTCTTTAAGGAACATAGGCTTTATTGGCCATCACATAGACCCAAAGAGCATCCATGACTCAAACCAAAAATATAAAATAAATAAATAAATAAATTTCTAAGAAAATGGGAGGAAATTTCAATGTTAAATGCATTGTAAGTGCTGGAAATATCGTATAAAATGTTCTAATGAGGTAACTAGCAGTCTCCATCTGGCACTTCAGTAGATCAATCTAAGAACAGTTGTGCATAAGGGAGAAATATTTAAAGCTCCATTTATAAGCTTTAAAGCTCCGTTTTCTTACCCAAAAAAATAAAAAATAAAAATAAAACGCTTGTAGCTTTTCATGTATTTCAAATGAGTGAGAAATACATTAATAATCAAATTCATGTGCATAGCTCCAAGCAAATAATGATATTATATGTGGGATTAAATTTGATAAATTTTTACCAACTTATATTTCTAACAGGTGAATGGAGATTAACAGTATGTTTCAAACGAGTGAGAAGATTAACATATGAAGAATCAATATTACCATTTTAGCTTTTGCGAAACCTCATGCCAGGGAGATTGTTTTTTAACTTACATCTTATAATCGTGGCCATGCTTGATTTGAATTAGGACTGTTAGATTGATTTTGCAAACTATAAAGCTGTACACTCAAAAGCAGTTGATGCTGCACTACTTTGATGAACTCAAAAGGTTATGATTGCTCGAATAGTATAATCTTCTCAGAGTATTAATTAGTATACTGGAAGAATCACAAATTGATGATCACTAAAAGTTCTCATGTCTGGTGATTTGTCTTTCTCATGTCTGGTGAATTGTCTTTCATTCACAATTCATGCTATTGACCATGCTTTATCTAAATTTGTATTATATGCTTTATTGAGAAGATCCATTTTTTCTCTTTTTCTGGTAAACTATTGTTAATCACTTTACAGAAACAGTCAGCAATATTATCAACAATTTGCAAAGTCTTCATTTTTCCATTATGAACAGATTAGAAGATATCACCGCCTTCCATGATATAATCACAGTTAGCGACTGGAAGAACCAGGGTAAACATAAAGTTTCATCCTTGTTAAAATAAAATGAAAGTTGTGCTCGGGTCAGTGGAAGTCTAATCTCAATGCATGTTTAGTTTTCCATAACCTGACTAGGAATTCGCATCATCTTGCATTTTATGCTCAACCTTCAATATGCACTCATTTCCCACTCCTCACAGGCTATCATTAAAGTTCTATCACTGAAACAACATATACTTGTTGCATAGGATTGATGTATTTGTGGCTTTATACATTGCCTTATCATATTTACATAATTACCCAGAATTAGATAAAACATATCCTGTTGAGCCCTCTATATTGGGCCAACAACCAGCAATTTAGCAGGAACAAGTTTTTTCCTCTTTTTTATTTTTATAATATATTGTTTTTGGTGTCAAGGAAAGCTAGTGGTCACATTCCATCAATCATGCTACTCCAACCACTCATCACCTTGATGTTTTTATATCTTAACATTTGCATGCTTCTGTTTCTATGTACACAGGCCTTTGAAGGAATTCATAGGTGCAAACATTGTTGTCAACATTGGGTTATGTGTGCAACCTAACCAAAATTTCCAGATTATACATAGACCGCATTATTTTCTAGAAAAACTTAGGCCACATTATGAATTCATATATCATTTTGCATGCTGACTGGAAAAAAGTCTGTATGATTCCATCACACCATGACTGTACTCAATTCATTAGCTTTTATTTTTTGCTATAGAAATTGTTAGTTACTTTATTTGATCTAAATTGCTAGTCTTGACTGTAGCTTTAGTCGAAAATATTTGAGTTGCTGAGTCAGTACACCGCAAACATCCTTGATTCTGATGTTCAGGTAATGAAAAAATTAGCTGGTTGCATAGATGTCCTACCATCCATGAAGTACCAAGAAACAAATTGGATAAGTACCATATCATAATTGTTAGTTAATTTATTCCTGCTAATTTATGGCATGCATGTGCATTTGTTGTGTTGTTTTTGAGGTCTTGGGCGGGTGTAATTGCCACAATTTCAGGCTTCATCCTAGAAGGTCGAATGTACTGATGTGGTATGCTCTGATCGGCTAGGTTAACCCCCGGAGGGTCCAGAGCCGGTGGGTTTGCCGTTAAGCATCTCGGCTAGCCGAGTGCCTGCACGTGCGTGGAGCGGACGGATCAGGGTTGGAGCCTGGGATGCATTTGGATGAAGAAGCCGGTCTCTTGATATGAACTAAACTTGTAGCTCAATGGCACAATCTTCTTGCTTCTAATGCGGGATCAAGATATAACATTTTCTTTTCTTTGCTTTGCCTTTTTTCTTTATATATATATATATATTAAAAAAAAAACAAAAAAACAAAAAAACACCTCAAGTGTTGCCTTCGAGGCTCATGGACTTCACAAGGCAAAGCACATCCCACGAAGATTGAAGCCAATCTGTTTGTCTGGGTGCTAGAGAGCCGAAGTTCCATTTCCCTATCTTCTCGCCCATCTTCTGTACTAGTGGATTAGAAGCTCTTGCATACGACTGCATCCCTTTGCATCAATTGCTACCCTGGGCCTGAATAGGATGGTGTCTAAGCTAATTTCTCACTAATTCTTTTGTCCCTAACTGATAAATTAGTTTTTGGCAGCTCATGTTAAGTAGAGACAAACAGACAAAACAAAAAAGGTAGGAGCAAAGATGTCGCTGTCTCAAGAGTCTCACAGCAACCAAACAACATTGCAGTGCGAGGATGCCATGCCATCTTATATTCCACTACTTCCTTTTGCTTGATATGGGATAGCCATAGCCATATCTAGCCTGTTCCCCACTATTTCCGTTACCTATGATTTACGAGTTCTTATCGTCCAAGCATTCATATTCTCCTGGCCACCTCTAATACTATTTTAAACTTTTCCATATCCTACCACATCATAAGAAGAACAGTTCCTCCACTAATAAAACCTCAATAAATTTCATTAAAACCAACAGTTGCTGAAGATTTATGACATATTCGTCCAGGGCAGATCGCTTATGTTATAGATATTTATCTTTTGCCCTCTCGCAAACGTAAAGAAGGAACACAGGTTCTAAACCTCTGTTGCAATCTCTATTCGTCCATACTGATCACGCAACGCAGGCCTTCGCCCTTGAGCATGTAGTCAAATGCCTTGTTGATCTCTGAGAAGGGAATCCTGTGAGTGATGAACTTTTCCACTTCCAGTTCCTGCAGAGCCAACAGAGTCTATCATCATACACATCTGATGATCGTGAGAAAAATAAACATGGAGGGTGGCAGTATTTAAACATCAACCTTCTTCATGTACATATTAACAACGGAAGGAAGATCGGTTCGAGGCTTGTAGTTCCCAAAGAATGTTCCTTTCAGAGTCCTTTCATTCAAGAAATTTATAGGCTTTGTCATGAGCATCGCATCCTTGTTTGGCACTCCCACCAGTACAGCAACACCCCAACCCTGAGATCAATGTTGTCAAAATTTAGCCATCATCTTAGAAACATTCAGAGTTATGGATGTATTCATGTGTACTGCCCACTCAAATCACGTACATCATGAACGCATTCAAAAGCAGATATCATGGCATTAATGTTGCCAGTGCACTCCAGACTCCTGTCGACTCCACCATCAGTTATTTCCGCAATTACCTGAAAGTGATGACAAGTCTCAGTTTGTACATGGTAAACGAGAAAAATGTTAAGGTTTTAATTCGATATGCAACAAGAACGGGCTAATAGGCTACATCCAACTTTTGCATCAAAATATTAAGAAAGAAAACCATCTTCTGCACTAAAAAGAAAACATGCAACAAGATTGCACCTCTTGCACTGGTCTGTCATGATCTTTAGGGTTCACAAACTCCGTGACACCAAACTTCTTGGCTGGACAATCAGAAAACATTACTAAAATGAATCGATGTATACTTGATGTGAGACAGCTAGAGTGAGTGCCAGATAAAATTTTTTACTTGCCTTCCTCAAACCTGTTGGGATTTAAATCAATCCCAATAATTCTGGATGCCCCAGCAATCCTTGCACCTTCTGCAGCCTATAATACCCCATTATTTTCACAAAAAAATAAGATAATATCCAAGAATCAAATCTAGTATCTGCACTATGCATATGAAAATTTTAATATGTAGCATCCTGCTCACCGCTAGACCCACAGCTCCCAACCCAAATACAGCAACTGTTGAGCCCTTTTTAGGTTTAGCAACATTCAGTGCAGCCCCCAGACCTGAACAGCAGTAAGAGGACATTGTTGCACAGACTCTTAGCAAAATATAAATAACCGTAGTTCAAAAAAATGAAGAATGTTTTGGGGTTTTTATTCCTTTTTATCCTTAATTAATGCCACACATTGCCCTCCATTATTCGATTTAGCATGTTATTTTACCGTTCATGTAATTTATATGCCTCATCCTTCTCCCCAACCCTCACAAATGCACACAGCTGTGCTATGAATACATGCTTGCGTGTTGGACATAGGGTATAATTCTGTTTCTTATAATTCAATTTTCACAAGGCATACTTCTGTTTTAACAAAATAATGAAGCACCAATAATATCAAACGCTGAAGGTACCTGTTGATATGCCACAGCTTAGGATACAAACTTTGTCAAGAGGGGCAGATGGATTGATCTTGGCAAGACAACCGGAATGGATGACTGTGTATTCACTGAAGGTAGATGTTCCCAAAAAGTGATTGATGGGAGTCCCATTTTTGGAAAAGCGTGTCTTGCCATCGCTAATCATAACACCTCGATCGGTATTAATCCTTAGAAGATCACACATGTTGCTCTCCTCAGACTTGCAGTGTGCACACTCCCTGCATTCTCCTGTAAAGACAGGTAGCACATGATCTCCCACCTGTAAATCTTTCACTCCTTCACCAACACTCTCTACAATCCTGCCAAACACATATTATATGAGATTAGAAAAGATGTTCAACATTTATAGAGGAATTGTTGATAGTTAATACAATGAACTGGTTATAAATATGGCATGTAGGATAGAACGATCGTATCAAGTATTTGGCAGATGGTGCAGGAAACTTATTCTTCTTGAAATTCCTGACACCAAATTAACTTTGTGAGAGCAACCTGCTTCACATTGTTTCTTTTGAGGGAGGGAAAAGATTGTCAACAAAAGCAATCAAGAACACCATACCATATCACCATGCATAGCAAACAAGCGCACTGAACCTTTGAAACAATAAAAGAAACAAGGCGAGGATCACTAATTTTTATGCCACAGCATTTCACATTCTTCATGAAAAGCGCAAAAATGCATTCATCCATTCTAAGCTGATTGTCCAGATGAAGCTCTCTAAGGCATTTAGTAATAGTTTAAACAAAATTAGAATAAAAGAAAGAGAATCCAGGATCTTTGTTAAGAATAAACATACCCTGCTGCTTCGTGGCCGAAAATGCGAGGAAATAATGGATTTTGACCCTGAAATCAAGACAATTAGAACATCTAAAAAGTTTAGAATATGAATTTATTAGATAAGAATGGTGGAGGATCTTTTCCATTGGAAGTATGGCATTCATCAAATATAATTTTATTTCTAATCTTAGTTTCAATTCAATGTGTAAAAATGTGGCTCTATTAAATAAACAATCAGTTAACAGAAATGCATACAATGATTAACAAATCCCTTAATAAGTTGCAAATAATAAGATCTTGTTATGTAGGGAATCAAGGATGTCTAAAAGTCATTGACATCGATGCATGTTGGAAATTGTGATTCAAAAGATACATCAAAAGCTCATATAACAACAGGTCGATCCATTTAACTGATTAAAATCTCAAGACGCATACAAAATTTCATAACAATTATTGTAGAATGTCTCCATGTGAAATATGGTAGCTCACAAGGTTTCCCTTACGGAACAGAATGCCCCACCATCTTCCTCCTCCATCTCTCTCTCACCCTTCTTTCCTTTTTCATTCATTCTTTCTTTTTTTTTTATTCTTTCTTCCTCCTTTCTTTTATTTCTTTCTTCTTCTTCTACATTCCTTTCTTTCCTTTTTTTTTTTTTTTAATCTTCCCTTCTTACCTTTCTTTCTCTTCTTCTTTCTTTTCCTTCCTTTATTTCAAGTTAGAGTCTCTTCTTCATCATCAATACTAATTAAATTTCCAAGTTGCATTAGGTGGATGTGCCCTGGAGTAAAGAGTCACTGAGCTTGTGTATTAATCAAGGCACAAAATTCTCTTTGGCCTCTGGTCTCTCATCCCTGGGACAAATCTAAGCACATAGCACGGCGAACAAGGAGGTCTTTTTCTTTCAAGCATCAAGAATTCTTCAATGATATCGTGATGATAGAATGCTCAACTAATTGATGGTTAGGAACACAGAAATGGAAGAGGGGGTGAGGGGGTGACGTGCCTTGGCCTCCCAGAAGTAGAGATCGGTGTGGCAGAGGGAGGTGTATTTGATCTTGACCCTCACTTCCATCGCCTTTGGTGGAGCCACCTCCACCTGCTCTATCACCAGCGGCTTCCCCGCCTCCCAGGCCACCGCGGCTGCCCATCGTTCCATTCAAATCACCATTAGTTATTCCCAGCATACCATCCGAAAAACAAAACCGGAAAGTCCCAAACCTTTGGTGATGCGCACCTTTGCAAGGGATGACATTAGCGGCGATGCTGGCCATGGTGTCAGTAGTTACCTCTAGCTCTCTTTTTCTAGTCGAGGATTTCTATAATCGATGATGGAGGAGAACAGCAAGAAGAGTATGACAGGGAGGAGTGGTTCGGTGATGCTCAAAAACGACGAGAATCGATGGTTGGCGAGGAAAGAGTGCGAGAGCGCCGCCCTCTGGTTGGCAAGTAAATCGCATTGCCGATTTACTTCCGGGGAACCTTCGCTTCCTTTTTCAAGCACGATTCTCCGCCCATCGTTTTGTTCGAGGCGGCGCCCGCCTTCCGCTGCGGTACGTCATTGGATTGGCCGCCAGGGCATCTTGACCACGGCAAATCTAGAATGCCCCAAGTCCGTCCATCGGTCCCATGATAATTGAAGTATAAATAAATTGATAAACTTTAGTTACAAACTTTTCAAAAAAAAATAAATTTAAAAATTATTTTCTGATATTATGTACTATTTATTTTCATTATATTTATCATTATTTTTCAACTATTCCATGCCTCATATGCAAGTCGCAAGCGACTCATCAGTACCCATTGTATCATAGCATGTATGGCTCATGTTTGCCAATAGTTTATTAATAGTTCCACACGAGAATCTCATATTTCATATAATTATAACTTTTTTTGGCATGAATTAGTTGAAAATATATCTCATGTTCCATTGATGGACTGAGAACAACGCAACACTATTAGGCTTACTAATGGGCCATGTATACGGCTATAACGAAACGGTAAAAGAATTAAGAATTTTTGTTATAATTGTTGGTTGTATTTAAAAAGCCATGCTCAATCCTACTTTTTATTAGTTCTTGCTCAGAGGTTCAGATACTCCTAAGCCGGAAATATCACCTAAGCTTTCTTTTTGGAGACACGTGTTCGTGCTCATGTTCATATATGATTTTTGGTTGCTAACTTTTAATCCATACAGTAAAAGATTTTGTTACAGCATATTTTATAGAAATTGATTGCAATGCTGATGGTACCTATCAATCTCACAAGGAATATCTCCACCCATTTTACCTTGCTTTAACCTTTTTTAATGGCTTTCTAACTTGTCTTCATCTTTCTACAGTTGATCAAAGATACTAAAAGTGTCTGTGCTATCTTTCCATAAATTGTATTTCGTGTTTTTTAATTAAACAACAGATTTTAGGTGATATATACATATATTTTTTATGTTCTTGTGTGTTGTATAATTGATATAATAACAAAGAAAACACTCAGTTTTAATGTGGTTTAGCCAGTACTTACTTTATAATAATTTACTATCAATAAAAATTATTATAATCTTCAAAAAAAAACTACAATAATTGATGTTTATTTGCCTTAAAGAGTATATAATGTCCTCCCAAAAGTTGCAAACTACTCAGCTATCTATCTATCTATATATATATATATATAATGTGATGTGATGCAAAATTCGCGCAAGGAAACAGAGTTAGATTCAATGATTAGAGAAGCAAAACCAGAATTAGTGGCAAGAAAAAGTCCCCTGGCTTCTGCAAAGATAAATGGTAGGGCTGAGATATCACGCATTCTGGTATATAATAACTTCCTTTTTGTCTGTTCGTAGACATCTGATAAAAAATTAGAACTTCCTTTTAAAACATAGCCTTGCGTTCGAACTCCAGTTAGCTTGCTAATATTGCGACACTTGGATTGATTGATAGGAAGTTTTAATTTGGTTGACAGGGAAATTTTATTTTGTTAAAAAAAAAATTGCTTTGCCAAATCAAAAAGGAAAATAATGTTTGAAGCTGGTCCAGGAAGCTTACGATCACTGATCTCTATCATAGCTGTAACAAATAAGTGATGGAAATTTATTAATTTGCATACCAGAAATTTACTTAAAATATAAGAAATAAAATGAACTAGACTGAAAATATATATGAGCAAACCTTTCAGCAGAGGTTTACTGCTTCCGCGGGAGTGATGATAAAAAAGAATAGCAAAATTTGTACAAATACTTTCTTCGACTTCAATCCATGTATGATATTTCATTAATGGCAAAGCAACAAAAAATACTAAATCAACAACAATTCCAAACAAGTCATTAGACAATCATACATTACAATTATTTGAGAGATGGTGGGAAAGCCATGTCAAAAATGAATGTTCAATTTAGCACCAATTTCCACCAGTGTCAATTTCCCTGAGCTCTCTTGGCTCAAGGAAATGAAAGAATAAAGAACCAGCTGACTGGCACCAGACACCATTCTGGTTGCAGCATGCTCGACCAAAATTCCAGCTGGGGAATCAATAAGGCAC
The DNA here is from genome assembly GCA_017589505.3 of Metroxylon sagu. Lineage (NCBI taxonomy): Eukaryota > Viridiplantae > Streptophyta > Magnoliopsida > Arecales > Arecaceae > Metroxylon > Metroxylon sagu. The sequence goes on along the minus strand of JACVBY030000310.1, from coordinate 273,734 downwards.
TCAAACTCCATGATCACCAATTCATTTGGTTGACAGAAAAAAATTATTCTGTTAGAAAAATTTGGAAAACTAAGAAAAATAACTTCCATGTTGCCAAATCAAAATGCAAAACAAAGCCTGAGCTGGTCCAGGAGCTAAAGATATCTGGTCCCCTTTTATAGTCACATTAAATAAATGATGGAAATTCACTAGTTCTGCATAACACCCAAGTTGTTTAGTATATTATAAGGTTCGAAATCACTAATATCATTTAGACAATCACACATTAAATTGTTCACCATCCATGAATGTCAATTCAAGCCACTACTTGCCAGAAAGGACATTTTTACAAATTATAAGATAATGGAAACAAAGGTAAATGGTGGGCTGCCAAACCTGTTGAAGAAAGCGTTTGCATCTTTATTTCTTTTTAAATAGGTACAGCGCGATCATCCACTCTTCTCCATTGCTATATCCAAAGAGTTCTGCCACAGCAATGAAAAATGTGCGCCAATAAGCAATCCACTTAGCAGCCGAATCCTTCCCATAAGTAGTCTCAAAAATTGGCCTTATGGAAGCCAGGTTTCGATCCATTCTCCTAAGCCATTCTTCACTGCAAGCCAATTTCATCCATAGGTTCACTCAGAATGACTTCCAGTCAACATTTCCTTCAAATGTTTCAAATCTTGTAAACACCTTTTTTTCCAAAAGGAAAGAAAATGTGTTGTGATTCCTAATCTCATTTTTCTAAGGCACATGATAACATCCACTACAAAGAGCAGAATAGTCATATGCTAGTCAGCTAAATAAATCAGTTGCGGTTATCACTACATAACTAGCAGCAACTTTTAGTTTGTAAATTTAAGAGAAATTAGTTTCTTTCGTCATCATATGAAAGTTTATCCAAAGTATTTGTCCCCGAAGCAAATATACAAATTTTGATAACGCCACTAATTTCCCATTTGCTGGTCCAGTCTCTTCATTATAACTTTGATATGATAACAAACTGCATGAAATAATCCAAAATAGTGACTTGGTCCTTACAGAACTGCTTGTCCAGAGACCTGATTTACATAATCCACCTGGCTGTTTCTTGGCACTTGAATTCACCTTACGATGGATGGGCTCTGGGAAATCGATCTCAAGGAAAAACCTCCTATGACCTGGCATCAACTCCCTCCATAGTTTTATGCATGCATCAGCATATCTGTTTACTTGCAAAATCAGGTTTAATTCATTGATTGATGGGGCAAAACTGCTTGTTTCTCAGAGTTCTGTACATTTCTTTTGATTTTATTATTAGAATCAGATTTAAATCTTTTGAACATCAGATGTGTGACAAGAGAGAATTATGGCATATTAGTGTCATGCTATTTTTCTATGTCACTATTTTTTCACTCGAATCACATTGTATTGTTGCTCAACTCTATCCCGATATGTGAATTCCATTTACATTTTTGGTTGTTTTCGGCAAACTTCTTTATTAAAATAAATTTGTTACATCCTATTTGTGTATTTTAGAATTACGAGGGTCCCAGGATTTATAATGCATTGTGTTTGCGGCTAGTTTAAAGTTTATACACTCACCGGCATTTGACAGTAATTTTTGTTGTAGACATACCTTGTCCTTGCATAGTGTGTCCCATTCACAAGCCAATGGTTGACTACAGTGACATCATCCTACATAATTGAAACCAAAGATTAGCATGTCAATAACGAATAACGATAGTTCTGGAAGAGCTATGTCAGTAGTTCATACGGCACTAGCTGTGTATCTTATGCATAAAGATTAAATACATTTGCTAGATGTTGGATATAACCATTCTGGGCCTCCAGCACTTGTCAATAGAACTGCCCATGAATTACCTCTTTCACCTCCACAGGTGCCAATAAACACCCCAAAATAATGTAATAAGAAACGAGGAACATGGTACATCGGTCTCTCTAGGAGAACCAAGTCAAAGCATCATCTGACTAATCTGAGGAACCAACCAACCTGAAAATAGAGAAGTAGGTTTGCAGAAGGCATTGTCCCTCCAGAGAAGAAGTATCTTGTAATCCAGTCATCTTCATTTTTGTCCTGCATGAGGAAGATATTCAGAATATCCAAAGTAACAAATCATGAGAAAGAATATGACAGGTAGAATTTTGATTTCAAAACTACCTAAAACAAGTCTTTTTAAGTAAAGCAACATAGGAACAAAAGATGGCCAGTTCTGGTTTTGAGAAAAGATGCAAAAGAAAAGTGTCTGGCTACGGTTTCTAATTCATCCATATGGCAATGCATTTCCATGAGAATACTCAATTTCATTTCATCAAAAAGCATCAACATGTCATCAAGCAGTAAATTGTGGCAATGCACAGGTCTGAAGCAGATATACCTCAAAGTGGTAAGGGAATGCTTTGTGGCAGAAGTGATGTACGAATAGTAGGCTATCCTGCTTCATCCACTTTGATATCTTCTTAAGCAGCTCCTTATAGTTTTTCATGTGCTGAAGAAGGAGACGAAGCTGAGAATTTCAAGCCCAGATAATATATTAAGCAATTTTAAACTTCAGATAAAGTAGCAAAAGGTTACATACTTCAAACATCTCTATTGATATAACTCGGTCAAAAGAAGCCTCCATTTCAAATTTGGCAATATCTGCTGCAATTATCTTTACATTCAACAGCTGAAGGTCCCTGTAGGAAGAAATTAAGTAGCAGTGCACATTGAAAACTCATTTATAAAAACATAGAAGGTAACATAGATCATATACGTTCATCTAGCCTCTCATACTAGACATGCTATCGTAATGTGCTAACCAATAAAATTCTACCACAAAACATTTGCTTCTGAGTTCATCCTATATCAAGATACAGGTGACTTAGAAAATGCCATTTAATAACCCCATCAAAATTAGCACTGCATTTTGCAACTTTAACCTTAGAACCTAACTACAAATTATTTGTTATCTTATATTCATTATAAATGAACTATACAGAGATATATGATGATTAATCCAAAATAATCAGGTCAAAGTAGATGTGCCTATGAAATGTCATGATTTCCACATGCCAAAGATTTTTTCAAGGTAAAAAGGCAGCGGTAAAGTCAAAATTGTTGTCTGGGCCACAATGTGAGGTGATAAAGAGTCTGTGCATAATGATGATCAATGCAGAGATAAGACAGTCAAGGTCAATCCAGGCAAAACAAAAGTAAAGATAGAAATGTGCACAAGAGGTGATTAAGAATTAATCAAGGTGGAACTGTTAGAGAGTAGGAATTGTCACACATTGGATAGGTGAGGAACTCTAGTTGGTCTCAAATACATGGGCCCATGCTACTATTAGCTTAAACTTTTGGGTTGGGTTGGATTTTATCATGGTAACAAAGCCAATTGTCCCTTCTCTTTGCCTATTGATCTTTTTCCATGCTCCCATATTCCATGTGTGGCCCTTCTGAGTTCCATCCTGTAGGTTCTCTACATGAGAGAGAGTGTTGGAGAGTGGGAACAGTGCTGATCAGATCAGTAAGGGACTCTAGTTAGTCTCAAATATACATAGGCCAATCCACCTACTAGCTTAAGCCTTTGGGTTGGAGTATCCCCAAATGAAACAAAGACTAGAAAAGATCCACCTACTAGCCTAAGCTTTTGGTTTGGATTTTATCAGGTATCACCAAACAAAACAAAGGCTAGAAGAGGCAATAGAACAAGCAAGCGGATAGAAAAAGGAGGATCCTAAAAAGAAGATCTGGAGAGGAAATACAATCCCAATTGAAGATTTGAATTCAGAAATTCAAATATCTGCATGGACTGTGGATAGAAACCTTGACCAGCTCAGATGGACTAGAAAATCTGATAAGGTTAAGTCTAAATAACTGGAAATATACTCACTAGTCATAATCTACTGTTTGGAGAATGGGTGAAATTTATGAAAGAGGAGCTTTGAAGAATAAGTGTTTATGTTCAGATTCAGTTTAAAATGATCAATTCCATCTGACATAGTTTAAAATTGAAGGATATTCCAGAAGGAAGCAACTTGGCAACTCGTTGCATGTATGAACGTATGTATATTAAAAAAAAAAAAAAAAAAAAACGTAAACAGCATAATTTAACCAATCTATTTTTAGTCAGTTTAATGGGATAGTAGAATCAGTAGATCAGATAACATGTACATGCAAGCACAGCATTATAAACAAGTAGGTAACATGATAATAGCTTAGGATAGCATTTTTTTCCACACTGCAAAAACGGATGATGCTACCATTTACCTACACTGCTCCTCTATATGAGCTTTTTGCGTTGTTGAGTTGCATATCCCTGTAATACAGCAATTTGGATACTTCTTTGCAATGTATATAGAAAGGGAGCCCCAGCCACATCCTAGATCAAGGATAGATTGCCCATCTTTAACTTGTGCACGCTCACAACACAACTCCAACATTGCATTTTCAGCATCTTCCAGTGTGCTTGACTTGTCTTGGAAGTAACAGCAGCTGTGAGAAGTAGAAATGATACATATTTTGACAAACTAAAGTTAAAAGGACCAAGACACAAAAGAAAATTTGTTTAAGTAATGGATGCAGATCCATGCAATTAAAAAGAAAGGTTAATAATCATGTTCCTTCCAACATATTCATATGGAGGTAAAGAAGAATTAGTGAATAAAATAACCTCATACCTTTAAGTGCCAAAACCTCGGTTATTACACTTCACATACTTTGATACAAGCAGTCAGCACCATATATTGACTGGATATGTCTGAAGTTTTAAATCAATCTGATTGTCTGTTTGAATTCAATTTTAGGATAAATAAATTTGTGAAATATGCTGTTTCTCATAATGGAGGACTGGGAAAAAGTTTCCAACCCTCACAAGCTTGCTTTATTTGTCTTTGGAGGAACAAAATTCAAAACAAATTCAAGATTACTTGCAACAAGGTATTTTTAATTCCATCAATACCTTGAAGCGGTTTCTTCTTGAGGAAAAGAGGGTATATTTTTTAAGATATGCCAATTATATTGCACAATAAATGTCTATACATGCATGGTTTCCATAACCACATGAAATACATGCAAAACAATAGACATTGCACAAGAAAGCAGTAGAGTGGGATTTGAATCCTCATATAGCCTTGATCAGGATGAGGGGTTGGGGTGGGAGAGTGAATCTGGGTACCAGAGAAATAAAGAACCAAGGGCATCTACAAAATCTTTGAACTTTTTCTTTCTAAAGTTGAAAGGTATCAGAAATCTGCTTGCTTGGGGAAACATATCCAAAAACTCGAGATACATGGATTAAGATAGGGAAAAATAGATACGATTGTTCTTATTTTACTTTGACATTTCTTGATAGTAATGGTGACAACAAAAGGAGCTTGAATGTAGAGTTATGAAGCATGAAGAAACCAACTGAAATTCAGAAGCAGGTGCAGCAACTCAAGGGAAAGGTTATAAACGCTAAGGATTGGGTCACCTCTTGAAACACTCAATTTTCTTGTAGACTTTTGATGTCTGGAAAAGGAACAAACCAGGATTGTTGGAATATATTTCTTTCCTTCTAGTGTAGCAGTTTCATCCGGCGAAAATTAAAGATGCTGCAAAGCACTCTTCCAATTTGGCCTCATTACGTCAAGATTAAATGTTACACAATTTTATAGTCATTTTAAATAATGTCATAGATTGGACTGAAGTTAACTCAATAGCAGCACCAACATTTAGTTGTTACTGTTAGTGAACTCACAAAAATCTAAAACATGGGCCACACTAAAAGGCTGAAGCAGACAAAATAGGATGTAATCTGGACCCCTTTTTGACAAATAGCAGCCAATCTGATTCCAGCTACCAAATGTTGAAGAGGGAATAACCAATTGTCAGGGGGGTCACCACTGCTGTTCAAAAACTTAAAGCAAGGCCACTGCATCTATGCATATGCTTGTAAAATATGGCCACAGAAACCACTCAATCTTATGAATTGACACATATATATATTGAGTCTGTTATTTCGCCGATATTACATAGACATGTTAGTAATATCTGATATTCAATTCTAAAAGTGCATGTCCTAACTAGTTGAAATTCACAAGGAATGCTCTGTATTATGTATATTGCTAGTTTCCCGAAAAGGAGAGCACTGTCACTCCAGAAATATTGATTGTCCAATGATCAGGGTTGGCAGTCGACAATAGTGAGGGCTCATAATTGTCCTTTGTGATAAAATGATAGATGCGTACCTAAATACTTGAAGTTGGCCTAACAACTAAGACTAGCCTTCACATATTTCATATGATAAAGAAAGGATTCAATCATGCAACAATTGCCATGCAGAGCATGTTTTGGTTATTTCGTGTACCAAAATTAAGTTTCTTTTTTCTTAAATGTACTTTATAAAATTATGCATACTACTGGCAGTTTTTGTAGGAATGTCATAGCCAACTGCCAATAGCTTATGGAAATCAAGACCACTTAATTACTCCATGATATAAATTAAACTGCCCTTCATAATTATCAAACAATAATCAATTTAGAAGTTACAACTTCTTTCAATTAAGACAAGATTTTGCATTCTCTATAATCAATGTTGCAAGCAATAACCATTTGTTATTTTCAAGTACTAGAAAAATTTAAAGAAACAAATAAGGTATCACTGGGTACTAGCATATAAATATTTAACGAGACTAATGAAATAAAGTACTATAGTTACAACAGAGAGAACTGTCAACCTGTATTTGAGATTCTTTCCTAGCACCAGTTTGAAAAACGAGGTAGGTAACTCATAATGCTGGGAGTTGGCTTTATCAGTTTCTACAGCTATAGGCATACCTTCAAGAGCTGTTAAAGTACCACAAAATTTCAGAAAGCAATGCTGGTGAAAAAGAGCACTATAACTTTCGAGATAAAATAAATACATTTCTCAGCATAAAGCTTGAGAAAAAAGAGGACGTATGGTATAAATCATTGTCAGAGAACTAGAAAAATGTAGCCATGAATGTTGAGAGAAAAATTTACTGTTTTAATAACTCTGTTGAGTAAGAAAAGTAAATTGTTCGGCATCTAACATGCCTTATTCTTGAGTTAAATATCCTAAGACGTAACTCAAACAACCAAATGAATGACATGAAGGGAACTATAAGAATTACCACCAAAAAAAAAAAAAAAGGTTGATTCAGAACATAAATAAAATAAACATGATGGAAGTGAAAGACAGCTTCAAATGTGGATGATAAACAGGTCTTCTTTCTATTTTGCCGAAAGCGAAATTATGTTATACGGGATTCTCCATTTGCAAAATTGCCCCTAAAGTCATAAGATTCTTATGAAGTTACTGATAATGCAAGTCCTTTTGCCCTTAATGATTAAAACTACTCCTCATGCCTATTGGGCTTTCATGGTTTTTTTTTTTTTTTTTTTCCCTATTGGAGAACTAATTCGAACACCAGCTTTTCAAATTTAGGACTTGACACGCATTAGTTGCATCTTTGTCCGTTTTGGATGGCTTTTCTCTTTATTCTTTGCTGCCTGTTCCCCATAATGCATTAATGCCATCATCACTGACTCCTTGAAGGAGATAGCAATGAATGTTTCTTTTTTTATTTTTTGATTTGAAACTAAAGGAAGATTACTTCTCCAAATTTATTGATGATAGAGGTAAGATAAAAAACAGCAAGATTACTGGATTACATATGGAGATAGCAATGAATGTTAAGTAAATCTTCTACTATTACTATAACAACAACAACAAAAAAGTCTTAATCTTAAACTACTTGAGATTAGTTACATGAATCATTTTTCTTTATTCAGCTCTGTTCTAATTCAAATTTTTTATAAGATGTAAAAATTTTAAGTCTTTCTTTATCACTTCCTTTCATGTGATTTTCGGTATACCTTTACCTTTTTTTCTTTACATATATCAAGTCACTCTTCTGCACAGGTGCATCTTTAGGTATACATTGCACATGTCTAAATTATCTAAGTTATCATTTCCTTAATTTATCCTCAATTGAAGCTTACTCTACCTTTTTATAAATGGTTTCATTTCTTATTCTATTTTTTCTTATATTACCACACATCCATATGAACATTCTCATTTCCACCACATTGATCTTATATACGTATATTTTGCTAACTACCTAACATTCCGTACCATAAAGCATATATTGTCTTATGTTTGTCCTACAAAACTTTTTCTTCAATTTAACAAGTACCTAAGTGCACTTTTTTATTTTATCCAACCTGCTTTAATTCTATATATAACATTATCTTCAAGCTTTTTTTTCTTATAAAAAATCGATCCTAAATATTAAAAATAATTATTTTTAGTAAATTTATGGTTCTCAAATTTTACTTTACATTCACCTTCATTTTTAGTTGGAATAAAATTACATTCCATATATTCTACCTTTATCTTAGCCTTTTTTTTTTTTAATTTTATCTCTATTTCTCTTATCAATATTAGGGCTAAATCGAGTTATCCAAGGACAAAATTTGCTAATAAAGCAATTCTGGGTTATGGAGCCAAATAAATGGACTGTAATTGAAGAAGAAAATTTGAGATAACACTTACAGCGTTTGAAGTCGAGGAGGGAGGCGAGTTGGAGGTCGGCGGAGGGGAGGTAGCCGAGGCGGAGGCGGCTGGAGAGGAGCAAGCGCGTGAGCCAACGGACCACCGCGTCCGGGAGGAGGTTGCGCTCCAGCGACGCCAGCGCCACTCGCACCGCCGCTTCGTACGGCATCCCGACCAACGCCGCCATCAACCCTTCTCTCCTCCTCTTCTCGACCGAGTCCTATCGATACGCTGGGCAACGCACGTTCACGAAAATGGTAGTTGGACCATACGGTGCTGACGTGGGGGGTACCGTTCACCTTTCCTTGCCCTTCCACCATCTCTGGTTTCCCCCCCTCCTCCCTTTGTGGCCCAAACACACACACTGTTAGCCCTTCAAAATTCATTTGGCCCTCAAGCTTTCACTTGCTAGTCGATGAGTTATTTCGCCAACTTTAAATGGCTCAAAAATATAATATTTTAAGTAAAAATTTATGAAAAAAAATAAATTTTGAGTAAAAATTTGAGAATCCAAATATATATATATATTTTTTTTTTTTTTTCCTTGCAAATGGATTGGATAACAAATTAGGAAAAGACTAGATGAGACCTAGCTTGCCATTATGCACAAGCCGAACTTGGAGCAAAAGTTAAATTACGCCAAAAGAATCTAAAAATTTTTTATATATATATATAAAAGAAGAGTTAGATTTGGATAAAAAAGATAAAAAGATAAAAAGATAGAATGGTTTTGAAATTTATATAAATCTAAGGATGAAAAGAACTATTAGATTTGGAGCTTAGCTATATGTGAGTGCATTAGAATCCCTCACTCTGACATAATATTTTTTTATTTTAAGTTGTAAAAATTAAAAATATGTATTATAGGTATATTATAATACAAAAATAAGATTTTGATATTTCATTGCACTAGAAGAAAAATAAGATATGATTTGAGAAGTGTTAATAATTTAAAATATTATCACTTTACTTTACACATCTTTGTAGATGGTTTTCTTGTTTACACTTAAAAAGAAATGATAAACATCTCTTTTTAAAACAAAAAATATGTTTTCTTAATTATTAAAAATTAAAAAAAATGATGAGAAAATACGACCTTTCATCTTTCATTAACATGTTTTTTCATAAAATTTTTTTCATATTCACTTAAATCAGTGCAAACAATAAAAAATATAAATGATAATAAGAAACTGAGGAAGAAGTAATGATAGCAATGATAGTAGTTGTTGTTTTCGATATATTTGAGCTTTTTTTTTTTGAAAAGTGGTAGAAGAAAAGCATTAAAAGTAATAAAAAAATAAAATATTTCTAACACATACATTTGAAGATTGATCATTTCAATATATAGTGCGAAAAAAAATTATCGCACTAGTGGCAAAGAAGTTGTAAACTTGATTGATCTTTCTAAACACGTATTTGATTATGATTGCTGCCTTAGAAGAAAAAAAAATAAGGATAATAAAAAGTAAGCCATTCTAATTAATTAGCGCTGTAGAATTATCTTTAATAACAAAACTTTTGTAGTAAAGGGGTCAATAACAAAACTCTTGTAGTAAAGGGGTGAAGATGAGCTTCATTTATTGAAGTTCTTTTATACATGCGAGCGTGGCTCGTTTGCTGCCAACCGTTGTTTTTATTCGAGCTTTTATAAGAGCCTTTCTTTACATAAGCTTGGCACATGTTCCAATCTACAGCTTGAGTTAAATGCACTGGCGCACGATTTTTTAAAATAACTCGGACCACCAAGTGGATTTCATATTTTATTACAGGAAGATGCGGGCGCTTCGGAGCGTGATACATAATTGACCATGCACGTGATTACTGACCGCACCTGCGGCTGCCAATTTGTATATCTTCTGCAAACTTGTGGCCTTCAAATATCAAAAGAAAAGTTTACCTTTCATCCACTGTAACGTCCAAAACCTTACTTACTGATCTAATTTTAGCAAATCAGAATTTACTAATTTAATTTTAACAAATCAAAACTATGCAACTCAAAAACTCAAGTGAAAGTTAATGAATAGCAAGTAAACTTTCAAACCGAATCGTTGGTGCTGCAAGTGTGACTCTACGCTCTTTCGTCATGCTCATCAATTTTTTCACACTTGGATCGATTCTAATACCATTTGTAATGCCCCAAACCTACTTACTGACCCAATCAACTTCGTTAGCGAACCGAAACCACATAGCACAAAAATTTGAATGAAAGTTAATGGATAACAAGTGAACTTAAGTTATAAGCACATGATACTTTTTTTTTCATCCAATGTAGGACTAAATTTGAAGTATCACGTCCACACTCGCCATTGTTAAAAATAACTCGACATGGGTGCAACAAAATCACTTGCCTCAAAGAGATTGAGCAGCAAAATTGAACATTTGTATGCCTAAATCTTTGTGATGTAACTGCTATTAAAGTGAATTCTAAGCCATATCCAGAAATGGCAATCGAATTAAGTCAAATCAAATACGGATTTAATTAAATACAAGTTAGATTAAGAATTTATCAATCCTATCCTGATCTATTTATTAAATAAATCAAAAATTTAGAACTACGCCTCACCATATCATTAAATAGGTAATCTAAGCTGCCTTATAATGAATTGAAACAAGCTAATAGATTAAATAGATCAAGCATTACTATTCCTAATTGCATTTGCTGGTTAAGTGTTATCAAGAAATCATTAACCATCCAAACATAAACAAAAATCACCATATATTTGAGTATTTGTCTGCATGTAGCCTTCAGCCTCCAAATTCTTTTTACTGATGATGATGACATTAATAGTTAGATTAATATGGGCTATGATAATATATATATATTACTTTTATTACTCCATATTAACTTTTATAGTTTGAAATATAGAAATAATCTCACAATATGAGGAGATAACACTGTATATATCTAACACTATGCAAATCTTACAATGACAGGAACTGAACTGGACCACTCTTATTGTGTAGGGGATAAGATCATCTTCGGTAAGGAAAGCTTCTAGCTCATCTTATATATAATCTAATTAAATTGTAGTTTAAGAATGGATAAGATATTTGAGAGTTCTATGATTATTTCAATAAAATGGAAGTAACTATGACTCATTCAAGATTCTCAATTTGGTCATTTAGAAACTAAATTAGAAAGAAGTTGTAAGGATCGAGATCCTCTCATCCCACTAGCCTGTCTTTTAATAAAGCCTGTTGTATTCAATCGCAACAATTGCACTAATCACAAATAGTCATCTCTTGTCCGAGTCTTCTTTTATCTAAGTTCAAGATGGATCAAGGCACCATACTCCGTTCTTTATTTTATTGAAACTTAGTTTGGTTAGTCTCAAAAGGTCTACTTTTGAAAAGAAAGTGCCTTGATAATCTTTGTTATCCTTTGAGAAAGGATATTTTTTATTATTCAACACCAATAAATTAAAAAAGTGAATGAACAACTGAAGAAAAAATATATTAATTGAAAATACCCGAATACACGAACAACAACCTAGTATAATATGCAAAGATACACTTATCACTTATACATGAGAAGAATTAGCTTGTGTATTATATAACATATACAAATATACATACATATACATAATATATTATTTGATTATTAAACAATATGCTGTAGTGCCAACCTTAGAAATTGAAATGCATGCAAATATAGGGTTTCATATCCATTCTCATGTATATCATTTATGGCTATGATTTTTGACAGGATCGAGGACCACCACCATATCATATCATTAAATAGTTAGATGAATGTCAGATCCAAGCTGCTTATGGCAAGCGTATCGAGCTTACATCCTACCATCATCACTATATATGTTGCTAAGAGGTTGTTTGAAGTCAAAGAGGCCAAATTTTATGATAATTCTTTATTCATAAAAAAAAATATTAAAAATTAACACTCTTTTCTGTTAAGGGTGAGCATGAATCAGATTGAATCAGTTCTAAGCGAGAATATAGAACCAATCTAATTAAGATTGATTCTAAGATTTTAGACTCAGAACCCACCTAATCATATCTTGATACTAGCCTAAAACCGATCCCATTAGATTGGTTCAATTCTAAGTTCATTCTAAGATAAAACCATTTTTTTTTTCTTTTTTTGTTTGACACATATTCAAAATCTAATGGCTAGATTTTTTTTAGTTATATTTAATAATATATATATATATATATAGTATTTATTAACTAATTTAATATTTAATTTTTTAATAAATATGGTAGATAACTTATAAAGTATAGTTGGTTATTTGGTATCTCAGGTTCAATTTCTAGAAAAGAAAATGATTTCGCGTTATCCAAATGCATTTTTTTAATCGTTGTACTTTTAGATGCAAATTTATCAAGAGAAGTACATCTGATGACCGTTTCCTTCTATTTCAAACACCGGCAACATTGGCTTCCAAACCACCGTCATAAATCGAAAGGCTTCTATCGCTCCATGGCAACATCTGCCAAAGTAGTGGTCAGTCTTCAAGGCTTGGACCGTTAATCAATTTCTCTCATAAAGAAAGGGCTACTCTCGAAGCTTAGGGAAGACCAAAGAGTAAAGAACCGCTGACCGTGGCGCCGTGCTCCTTTTGACTGCTGTCTCCTCGACCGGAATTCCAGCCGGAGAATCAAATCTCAAAGGCACCGAACCACCACGCTGCCGACGCCAGAAAAGGAAAATTCCCAACCTTGGTTCTCCAGAAAAGTTCCACCAAGTGACAAAGAAGTGAAGTATTTTCTCGTAAAAAGTATCAAGAGAAATATAAACAAAACAATCTCTCCTGAACAGAATAACGACAGCACACCCTAGCTAACCTAAAACCTCTATAAACAAAGTATCGAGGGATCCCTACCACTTAAGCCTGAACTAAATAAAAGGGGCGAATAAAGAGAAAGGAGGACATCATGATAACGTAAGAACTGATGTTCTTCTAGATAAGTTTGCCGTCTCTCCTCGCTTCTTTAAAGAGAGATATGGATGAGCATGCGTTGAACTTTGTTTATTTATGTTTGCTTAATGCAAATGGAGACATCCTTTAATCTTCTTTTGCGCCACTGTCCATGTAAGCAAAGGTATAACTGAAAGAACCTCATGTCTACTTTACATGTTCTCTTCATCATTTCTATTCCTCTCCTCTTTAAAATATACGACAAAAAATCGATGAACAATATACTATAACAAATGGTTTCGTTGGAGGCCGTTTTCAGGGTAATATTCCTGTCATTAAGGAGGAGGAGGAGGTAGAGAGTTAGCATTGGGTGGTGGGGGAGAGGGTGGCATGCAGGTGGGAAAGGAGGGGGGGGGGGGGGGGGGGTGGAAGAGAGAGAGAGAGATGCATGGAAGGTCATTGGTTGGAGCGTGAGGTGCGACAGTGGATTGAGATTTAGAAATACAAGACGCATTGGAAAGTGCAACGTGAGTTGAGAGAAGATGGAAGCAGGCGAGGAATGATTATTTTAACAGGGAGAGACCATCCGGGAACAGCTGTCCATTTATTCCATTCAAACAGGAGCGTGCAAGCTAAACCTCCCAACGGGGCAACAACCTTTCTCCTCCTATATAAACCCATCAAACCCTCTCCTTCATCCCCATACAAAGAAGCCTTCTCTATGAGGTCTCTCAACTCAAAGATCCTCCAGAGATGGTCGTCATCGCCAGGAAAAAGGTTTGTTGTGAGTTGTGATGTGAGTTTTGGAGAAGAGCGGGCTTAATGGAGGTTGACAGAAGAGAGTGAGCACCCATGGTGCTTTCTTGCATGACTTCATGCTCGAAGCTATGTGTGCTCACTTCTCTTTCTGTCAGCCGCCACCAACTCCACGTCTGAATGATGTGGTGGTCTTTGGTGGTGCACTGCTCTTCTCCTTTGGAAGACTACTGGACTTTATATATATATATATATATATATATATATATATAGGTTGGTTTTTTAAGAAGACACATCGTTGTGCATGGTTTTTACTGAAGTTAATTGATTCTTTTTTAGTTAAGCATGCAAACTGGTTTTCCACGTAGAGCAATTTAGCTGCATGTGTCGGTCATAATCTGGCATGATGCAGTTCATACATGAACGGTATAACATCAGCTTGGACTGCAGCTTTGTCCGCCAGATTAGTTTTTGCTTGGCCGATGGGTTATAGTGCTTGATAATCCTGGAGATCCATTGTTATCTATTTGTTAACCAAACATTAAGGTCCACAACTATGCCAGTCCAAACTGCTAACGAAGGTAGGGATTCATATAACTTCAGGTTGATTCATAGAACGTAATTTGGTTCTGCACAGATGATCGGTGAAATATCAACTTCTTTAACATTTCCATTATTAATAGCTCTTTATGCAAATTCTAACGCCTCGGAATGCGTTCAATGTGCATGCCTTTTAACTTAATTGTTGAAGTAATTCCAAGTGCAGGTTCGCTTTGAATTTAAGGCGAAGGACTGATGAATATTCAAAGAGGCAGTTTGGAGCTGGGAATATCAGAATTAAGCAACGGCAGGGAATATTGAATGCTCCTTCTCTTCCTCTAGAAATTAGAGGATTTTTATGGTTGGAAGAATATTTAAAAGAACCCTTGTGACCTTTGTGGGATGCATGGACTGCATATATCTTACTCTTAATGGTTTTCATTCTTTGAGAAACAGTGTTTAGTTGATTTGAAAAAGACCCATCTCTCTCTCTCTCTCTCTCTCTCTTCCAACCCCATTGAGCTGTAGTCCTTGATCCTAGACTATATTGCACATACATCGTTGGGCCGTCAAGATCGGTATTTGAATCCAAGGGGATGCATACAGGGATGACCAATTTTATCCAATCGGTTCTGTCCCGATTGGGATGAAGTCTTCAAACTTTAATCAGATTCAATATGGATTTTGGAAAAAAGCAAAAACTTTACAACAAGATCAGAGTGAGGCTGGTTTATATGCACTCCACCCAGAATTTATTTATTTGTACGTGAATCCGTTTTGAATCCACCCGAAACCTGTATGTATGTTATATATATATATATATATATAACTTTCAAAAAAAGGTAAGGATAGAGAAATGAGAAGAAGAACTAGACTTACTGCCTCGATAGGATAGGGACAAAGATGAGATAAAGTATGGGAAGTTGAAAACAAGGATCGAGTGCACAAAAAGTTATATGTCTCGTTGCCATTTCTACGTGCCAACTTGCTATCCAAAACCAGAGTACCTTTCTTGCAAACCAACTTGATTTCACTGAATAACATCTTGGAGCTTCCATTTAATCTACAAGTGTGATGTAGTTTTCAGTACTTGCCGACACAAATTAAACCTAGCTCGTCGGCAACCTAGCAAGATATGGCAAGAGCACCTTCCGTGATAAATGAACATCATTAAATACATCCCTAGAAAAACTACGAAATATGGTTGTCTGACATGCATTAATAAAAAAAGAAAAAAAAAATCCAGAAAGATGTTCCAATTTCCAAAGGATTATGCTCTGATAAAAGTTAATGGTTCATTCTAAGAATCAATAGCTAGCATTGGATACCATAACTTTGTAAGAAAGGCAGACACTAGAGTGGTTGACAATTTTGTAGACATCAACTTCTCCACGTTCAAAAAAAAGAACAGTCAACAAATTTAATTCTCCGTTATTTTAATGCGAACTCCTGAGGATGTCTCTCTCTCTCTCTTTCTCTCTCTCTGCACTTGGATGGTTGGCCTTAAGCGAACGTGGAGATGTGCCCTCCAACCATTATATAATAACTAGGTATATGCCTGTGCAACGCACGGGCATTACTATAATTTAAATTTTGAAATAAAAAATTAAAAAATTAAATATATTGAGATTTTATTTTTACACTTAAATGATATTTAAAATTTATTCAAAATTCAAAGAAGTGCAAGTAATGTAAGTGTTAGATCAAGAAATTTTTTAAATTGCACAGCCTCATATTTGTGAACAATAAATAGGCTTAAGATTAATTAAATGAATCAGGTATAACATGAATATATTTAAATCATGTTGTATTAATATACATCTAGTGGATGATAGATATTTTATTTATCTTATCTTCATGTATTATATTAAAAAAACCTTTTAAATAATACTGATATATATTTGTGAATAATATAGACTCAAGATTGATTAAATTAATCATATATAATAGCGGCATGTTTATCTAGTGAACATGATGGTAGATGTGTTATTTATCTTATATTTTCAAATATGGCCCACATCCAGTGATATATCATTTAACAGTAATAACTTTAATTATTAGGCTATTCTATCTTTTATTTCTAGATGGTATCCTTAGCTAAAGAATGTTTAGCTGTTATACGCCATGTTGATGAGGTATTTTAACAGTAATAACTTTAATTATCAGGCTATTCTATCTTTTATTTCTAGATGGTATCCTTAGCTAAAGAATGTTTAGCTGTTAAACGCCATGTTGATGAGGTATAATTATAATAATGGTGCACTTGCTGTTTGAGAAGCTACATTTTAGCCAGCACTCTATCTCACTATCTGGTGCAAATCTTATAAAATGTGAAGTAGTTCTCTAAGGTTGCAACCTAGTCAAAATCCTTCCTAGTGCCTCGTGTTAAATTGAAACCAGGGAAATCTGTGCAAAATATCTAACTTTATGGCTTAAAGGCTTCCTTTATGTTTTTTTTTTTTTTCAAGATAGAATTGAAGGATCTCTTCAAGTAATCTTTAAGTGGATTTTCTTATTTATTTTGTGTCTTGTAAAACTAAAAGATATAAAAGTTTTCTACTCTTCTTTTTCTTTTAAGGATATTACATTTTTGGATTGATTTTAAATGTTATTAAATACAACGTTTCATGTGGTAAGCTTTTACCCTGTGGATTACATATTAGATTGGATTAAGTACACTGCTCCGCTTATGTTCACTCCAAAACAGGAGAGAACAAAGAAGTAGACGTGATTAAATGGAGGTGCAACTATATATATATATATATATATATACACGATGAGATCACAGTCATCTATCACATGCTCCCCGTCTTGATCGATCAAGTTTCATGCATCACATGTACCAAATAATCGTGGCCATTAACTCTTCTCTCGTGCAAAAGCTGCCAAAAGTAGCACAGCTCAACAGCGTAATAAAGATCATTTGGATTCTTTTACATCCAAGCGACCGCTTCTACGAGAACCAGGGTGACGGCCCTTCATGATCACAAACAAGAGTTTGCTTTGGTTTGCAATTCTGTGATGCACTTTTACTTTGAGATTTATTTGTAGAATCAGCATACAATGTCTATTAGAAACTTATTTGCCATGCAGATCTTGATAGACGTGTTTCCTAACTTTCGTTCTCCAAGGCATTATATCTCATTGATCAACGCTTGCTGCGATCTAATGATAAGAGAGCTCAAGTACTCCACATTTACCACTAGCAAACTAGGATACCCAATTACAAAAGCCACAACATTGATTGCCATGAAATTTATTGGTATGCATCTTGTATTGAGATGGAAAGCAGTATATTTTCTTACTCCCAATTATAACACTGTTCGGTAGCAAACGGTATGGATTAATATCAGGCAGTACAAGAGCAATTCTGCTTAGCTAAATTTGTCTAGAATTATACCAAATCGAACCTCAGATCCATATACATTTGAGGGTGGGGGATGGTTACCCCCTCTCAAATTTTGAAAATTATTTTAGAGATTTTTTTGTTTTCTAAATTTCTTATGAAATTTACTCAATTTCTTATAGAAATTGCTCTTTCTTTCAAAAAAAAATTAGAGAGCAATTGTAAAATTAAGTAGTTGCCTCCACTGACCGAGTGTCCTAGCTCTGCCATTTGCACTATATAATCGACATGGCTCAATAATCTTTTCATCAAAATATGAAATCCATTTCTAAGTCAAAACTGCCCTAGTCCTGGACTGGGCAAGCAAATCACACTCTTAACAATGGTACCAACATAATTCTAGCAACACCTGGACACCACTGTTATGTTCCGTCGACCAAGATGCCCATGCTGCATGAAGCCTTTCTTTCACACACACACACACACACACACACACACTCGCCCTCCGTTCAGGTGCTACTGAAAGAAATTCTCCAACCTTTGCAAAATTATTCCTACAAAAAGTAAAGTTGCTCCAGACGTTGATTCAAGTTGCAAACAGCTGAACAGTCCAGCCCTCGCTTTCAAGCATGCACTAGAACTGTAGGAAAACCGACAGCGCGGACAAGTGTCTTAACCCCAAGCCCCCGTTCTCTTCCACCTTTAATAATGGCAGAAGGCTTCCATGAAACGCTGATACCTCAAGAGAACCCCACAGAAGCTGCAACTTCAGTTGCTGCTCGTAGGTAATGAGATAATGACAAAATGAGTTATTGATATGCACAGAAGTAGATTATGTTTTAAATTTACATAATTAAAGATTTTATATTTAAAGAATTTTTAAACAATAAGTAAAAATGTCAAATAGTGTAAAAAAGACATCTATCTCTATTATTATATAATTAATGCAGACTACTTGAGCCTTCAGCTATGGTCTTGAACCTCCATCCCTAATGAGATGCTGTTATGTGTCCATTAACCAATGGTTTGAATAAAAATGTATACCCCTTTTTGATCAAAAGGAAAAAAAAAAAAAAAAGTTTAATTAGCTTTTATATTGTCCAAGGGAGATAACTAATGCACATTTATATGCCATAGCAGAAGGGCTATTTAATTAACCTTGCATCAGCATGATCAGGAACTTTGGCTTAGTGGTCGCCCCTCTTCAATTAGTAGTCAAAAGAGTTCTTGGCTAGAGTCTTGGGAGGTGTGTCTCTAGAAATTTGGACCTGTATAATTGTAAGGTAGTTGGGCCTCACTCAACTAATTTTTTTTTTAACAGCACCTGCACTTGTGCACTCCAAAACAAAGTCACTTAGGGGAACAGCTTATGAGGACATCACTGTAGCGTAGGAGATGATGTTTTGTTGCCTCCTCAATGTTCTCCCTTCTAGTTTTCTGAAGACGATAAGGGTGAGAGCATTTTCCTATTGCTTTCTGGGTTCTTCTTCCCTGGAAAGGAGTCATCCTTTTCGTCCACTATCATAAAGAACTGCTATTCTTGCACCTGAGAAAGAATCCCTTTCACTAAGTTCTTTGCATCATGCCCCACTGTTCTCCCCGCATTTTAATATATATATATATATATATATATGTAGTTCATCTTTCACGAGCACCCGTCCTTCTATATACGCATGTGATGATGGTCGTTTTAAAGATTCTATTCCTTGCGACGAGCCTAAGTATTACAGAGATGCACTGTGGGTAGATAGGAATAGAGACAATGGGAAATTGTTATTTTATTTGGGGCGGCCAATGGGAGCATCTGTCCATTGATTCCTTTCAAACGGGAAGCAGTGCCACGCACCCCTTCACCTCCTTCTATATAAACCCTTCCAACCCTTTCCTCTTTCACGGCTCAAACATCTTTCTCCATGAAGTCTGTTGTTGGAGTCCTTCAGAGATCTACTTGTAGCTTGGAGACAGGTTTGTGGCTGGTCGTCGTCTCAGTTATATTTTATATGTGCAGGAGAGTGGGCTGAATGGAGGTTGACAGAAGAGAGTGAGCACACGTAGTGCTTTCTTGCATGAGTCGATGCTCGAAGCTATGCGTGCTCGCTCTCTCTCTGTCACCCCCCACCAACTCCATGGATGTTGGTGGTGCCCTTCTCCTCGATCTAAATCTAAAGCAAAAAGGAGAAGGAGAAATAAATGAATAAATAACTGAAATGAAATAAAGGGGCCCGACTTTGCTTTCAAAAATAATGATCAAGGGGAATTGATGAACACCAGGAAAGTAATTTGTTTGACAGCTATTTTATGTTTCTAATTTCATCTGCTTCTACTCTTCTGCCATTTTACATATATACCGGGAGCTAGTTTTAATCTGAGCCAGGAGCTAGTCTTGCTCATTGTGTCGCTGAGAGTTTTATTCTGAGCATATATGATTTAATTTCTTATAAACACACACATATATATATTCATTTTAAGGATATATGCGAGAAGTAATCTTTTCTGGAAAAACATGTGTCTAACTTTTTTTTGAGGATTGCAACTGGCTACGATCTCTAGAAGCACCATTCTAAGGTGCCTTTCTACCCTTGTGCTTGTTAACTGCCTTTTACAAGCAGGCATAGGTAAATTGATCTAGTTTATAAACATGCAGTGGATGGAACAGACTCCACATAGGAGATATTCTAGTGAAAAAAAGAACGGATAAGTAGCTTGGGTTGCACTTTGTATGGATCTCAGTTAGAATTTATCTTCACTCTCTTTCTTCACTGCCTCTACATAAAAGAGGTTTGTGCTGAACTTTTTAACCATGTTTGGATCAGTAGGAGAGCCAAAAGCTTGCATAATCTTTGGGCTTGAAGGAAAGGGGACCAACTCATCAAGTTACTTTGGTGGCGTATTTGGAATGAAAGAAGTTCAAGAACTTCCACCTCTAAATCTTCTTTAATGACAGTAACCAGTGCCAAGATCCAAACACCACTTTAACTCTTGGAGCTCTACCTCTTTTGGTAAAGTAGAAACATTAAGATCCAAACTATCTATACTATTCTCTTGATGTTTTCTCTTCCCCTTTCATCCTATTTGTGCGCCCTAAATAACATCTAATAAGCAAATCTCCTTCCTTCTCTGACTCTCTTTTATTTTATTTCTACTTCTGAATCTTTTCTCGATTTAATAAAATTGGGTGGAGGGATTTTTCTTCCCAATTTATATTAAAAAAAAGGATTGATACGGAGGTCTTGTACCACCGAAATTTGAACCCTAGATTATCCCCAAGCACAAATAGAGGTGCCGATAAGATGAGCTAACAATTCCAAGAGAAGTATTAATCATTGACTCCTCCCTATATATATATGTGTGATCTTCTTGTCTCTTGTATTTTTTTCCTTTTCAAATATAGTGCAATAAATTCCTTGTTGAACCTAAGGATTCAATTATACATATTTTAATGATAACAAAAATATTGATTGAAAGACTAATGAAATATTTAAATTTATGATGATAAGATATGTAAGATAGTCAGTACAAATTAAGACATGAGTAAAAGATCATCCGATATATATTTGATTTACAAGAAACTCAAGTGACATGCAAGAAATCATAGTCAATGGAGGAGCAAGGTTAAATCAATATTTAGTTGACACAAGAAATCTGAAAGCAAAGATTTTATTTGAAATTTTATTTTCTTAAAAACTTATATTGTAAAACTTGGTAGAAGAATAATTATATAAGGCTTAAAGATCATTAAAACTAATTAGAAATATGTTTTGGATTGTAAAAAACTTGAAAATAAACTAAAAAATCCAAAACATAACTAAGTGGTTGATTGGAACAGGGGTGCGGTAAACCACCACAATATACTAGAAAATTATATCCAAAATAGGCCCTCTGGCCTTTCGGAGGTAGCCTTTAATCCCTAACGGCTATTTCTTGGATCTTTATAAATTGGAAACCTAGGCACTTATTTTCATAATAGATTAGAAAGGATTAGGCATTAATTTTGAGTAGAAAATCATTGAGATAGCCTAAGAAAGTTTGTTCTTGAGCCTTATTGTGCAAAATCCATATATTCCGAGTTTAGTAGTACAATTATAAATCTACTTTCATTGTGAGAGCGCTCTTATTGTTTCTCTTGTCGAAGAGAGTGTCGGGTTCCTCCTTAACCCATGAAAAAGAAGTGAATGAGTTTATTTTTAGCTTAAAAAAAAGAGTGTAAGGG
Source organism: Metroxylon sagu (assembly GCA_017589505.3). NCBI lineage: Eukaryota > Viridiplantae > Streptophyta > Magnoliopsida > Arecales > Arecaceae > Metroxylon > Metroxylon sagu. The sequence goes on along the minus strand of JACVBY030000310.1, from coordinate 251,480 downwards.
TTCCTCCTATGCCTAATAAAAGAAGTGTGTAAGGGCTTGGTCCTCATCCAGTTTAAGAGGATCAGTAGCAAAAATCTCAAGAAGATATCTTGGGTAGTGAATACAGGCAAGTAGTATCGAGGTACTATAAATCTTATGCCTCATTTATTTATTTTTGTATATTTACTTTGACACACTTGTTCTTATTCTATTATAATTACTTATCTATGCACTTACATTGAATCTTTTACACTTTCTTTAAGTTTGATATAATTGAAATTTGGGCCTTGTTTTAATTGCTTATTGAGCACTTGACATAGTTTGTTCTATCTTTCTAGTTCTCTAATTGCTTTAACATTTGATTCTTGTATTTAATTTTTGTAAAACCCAATTCACCCTCCCTCTTAGTTTCCCCTATGCCTAACAATCCTTTCTATTGGGAGTATAACCAAAGAAAGATACATAGTGCTTTAAGACAATGATGATAAGTGGTAAGATTGATGGTGCTTTAGACTACAAGAACTTATGCATTTACCTACAAAAAAAAAAAGTTCACTGCTAAAAAATAAAAATCATCGCTTAAAGTATTTAGTGATGAAAAAATTTGTTGCCAGGTTCGTAGTCAATGCCTTGTTGCTAAAAGTTACTTGCGATGAAAATAGTAATTCATTACTAAATATACAATATTTAGTGATGAAATCACTATTATCACTAATATATCAATAGTTCATGATGAAATATTTCATTCCTTAAAATATGCAAATTTCATTGCTGCAATATCTATTTTATTGCAAAAGCTAAACTTCTAGAGTCATATGAAACATTGTTTGCTATGAAAATATTTTTTTATGATAAAAGCAATTTTATCGTAAAATATCTTGGTAACAAAATTTTCTTCGTCAAAAATAAATGACTACTAGCAATAACATTATTTCATTACTCAAAATCAAGTATTAGCAACAAAATATTTTTAGTATAGATGACAAACTATTGTTGATAAATATATCTTCGTTGCTTATAGCTCATCATTTATAATAAAATAATTTTTGTTGCTAAATAATAAATTAGCAGCAACAACTTATTCATCCATGATCTAGTTTCTTGTAGGAGTTTGTCACTATCTTTTTTGCAATGAAATTGATATTGTCACCTTATGTTAAAATACTTTTATTGAAGAAATGCATTTTATTACCACAAATCACTTTTTAAAAAATATTTTTTTATTTTAAATTTTTATTGCTACATATGATTGCTAGACATGTTAATATATTTTATAAATATCATTTATCGACGACACATTTGAATCTAAAATCATGAAATCTATTTAATAATAAATTAATTTCTAAATAAATCAAGAATATTAATCATCTATATACTTTGTCAATGTTTACTATCATAATATCTAGACAATAAAATTAAAACCTAATAAGTAATAATATCCCATTGATAACTACAAGTACAACAATTTCAAAATTTTATAAGAAAATGCTTCATGCTCTTGGTATGAGAATCAATGATCCATATTAATCGGTATAAAAAGTGAAAATAAGATTTAATTAGTCAATAGTGGTTTAATCAAACAAGTAAATAAATAATAAAGATGCTTTAAAAATATTCAATAAAAATATATCTTATCATAGAAGAAAAATATAAGTATGTTATTTTGGGCCCTTACAAGGGCATAGGAAGGGGAGAGAGAGGGAAAACTAGGAGAGGATATAAGAAATCGGAGGAAAAAAGTTCTATTTTTAACAAATCTGACTCTTCTCTCTCTCCCATCTTCTTTGTATGGGACCTACCCAAAATCATGGACTCTTTTTTATCTCTAGCATCACTGAATCTCACTTTCCTTATTTAGAGTTAAGAAAAAGAAAAGATTAAAAATAGCAATCATTATTCTTATATCTAAATCTAAAATATTTTATCTACTTATTAAAAAATCTTTTTTTTTAAGATCTGACTCTTCTCACCCCATGTCCTGCATATAAGTTTTTGTGTGATCACTGATTCTTTTTTAATCCTTCATATTTCTATGGTATTATTAGATTTTACTTTTCTTGTTTGAAATTAAGACAAAAAAAAAGATTAATAATGCTAATTATCATTATTTATATCTAAATCTACAGTGCATTATATAGTTATTAAAAAAAATCTTTTTTTTAGATCTGACTATTCTCCCTCTCTCATATTCTTCGAATGAGACCCCCATAGAATTACCAACTCTATTTATTTCTCTAGCATCACTAGATTTTACTTTCCTTGTTTGGAATTGAGAAAAGAAAAGATTAACAATACTAAACGTCCTTATTTATATCTAAATTTAGAATGCAATACATACTTATTTAAAAAGAATCTTCTGATACTGGATATCAAGAATCATGTACAATTAAAATATGGACATATATCAAAATAAACTTTAATATAATGCTACTGCTTATTCTTTCAATACTACTATTAAATTATGTGAATGTTGTAATATGAAGTTAATATTGAGTATAAAAAAACATATCAAATAGTTTTGTAAGAAAAAGTTATAAAAATAAATAGTAGCCAAAACTATTTCATTGAAAAAGTTATACAAAGACATATAAGTGACAAGATCATGTCCGTTATCAAATAGTCAGTATTTTATCATAAATTTATTTGCATTGCTAATAAAAGTATATTTAATGATTAAACAATGTTGTCATTAAAAATTATATAAATAAGTACCAAAAAATATTTCACTACAAAAGTTCTAAGAAGATGTATAGGCAATAAAACATGATCATCATCTAATAGTCAGAATTTTATAATAAAACTATATGCATCATCGATAGAAATATATTCAAAGATAAAATAATATATTTGCTAAAATTATATAAATAATTAATAACAAAAATAATTTCATCAAAAAAAAGATGTATAGGCGACAAAATTGTGTTCATCATCAAATAGTCAGTATTTTGTAATAAAAATTATTTTATTATCAAATAGTCAATATTTTGCCACAAAATTATATGCATTGCTAATAAAGGTATTTTCAACAATGAAATACTATCATCATTAAAAATTATATAGGTAATTAGCAACAAAAGTTATTTCATTAAAAAAGCTATACAAAAATGTATAGATGACAAAATCATGTTTATTGTTAAGTAATCAGCATTTTACCGCAACATTATATGCATTATTGATAAAGGTACATTTAATGATGAAATATTATCATCAGTAAAATTATATTAAGAAGTAGCAATGAAGACTATTTTTGTAACAAATTTTCATCACTAAATAGTTTATATTTTGTGAGAAGATTATCAATAGCACTACTAAATTAATCTTTAGTTATAAAACTAATTTGTGACTCAAAATTTTCAATCAAAATTAAGAATTATTTATTGAAAAAAATATCTCATTGCTAAAAGTTCTGGTATTTGTGATGATAATACTGTGTTGAAAAAAGTCTTAAATCATTGTCAAAAGAATTACCACCAAAAGGTAGGAGTGGAAATGTTTGGCTTCATAAGTTTTGTAATGAAACTTAATAAAAAATGAGTTTTTCATTGAAAAAAAAGATACCTAAGAGATATTATGCAACAAAATCTTTATTTCATTACTTCATAGTATTTATTAGCAATAAATTATATTTCATAGTAAAATGCTTTATCTCTAATTAACTATTTTGTTATAGTGTTTAAGGTAGTTCTGATAATAGCTTCAACAAATGAAAGCTCTTGTGGAAGTGGAATATGTCTTGATCTTTCCATCAAAGCTTAGTTAAGCTCTAACAAAGTAAAGAACTTCTCTTTGTTGGTTGTCGTGTACGAATCATAGTTTATGTTAATGAAAAACAGTATGAAGAGTTGGGCTTGATTATTGTAAGTTTAATTAGTTTGGTTAGAGGTTTAATTAATTTTATGATTATAACTGGATAGATATTTTTAAGAAGGCTAATCAAGCAACAGACTTTCTTGCCAATAGTGCTATGACACTGTCTCATAGTATGCTTTGGACTGATTTTCTTCCTAAAAGAGATGCTTTACATTTTGAATGCTGATGCTGGGGGTGAATTATTCAAGCCACTACTAAAGCATCTCTTTTATTTTTTTAAAAAAGGATAGACTTGAATTTTCTTTCTTCTATTTCTTTTGCTAATAGACATATTTTGAATATTTGACATTCGATTCCTGCAAACCCTTCTTGTATCAATATTCAAAAACATAACATAAGATACACAATTAGTTGTGATATATAGTTATATGATTGCATATGACAAAGAGCTCTAGTTGTAACAACTAGAATCAGGCATGAGACATGATCCATAAAAAAAACTACTCAAGGTGTGATGCTCTGATACAATCGAAATGTTGATATAACTAATTAATGTGTCTATATGTATGCTCTCTATTTTTGCCATTTTCTCTAGTTCTATCTTCTCCTCTTGTCAATAAGAAGAGATAAGGGGAGAGGTATGGACAAAATTGTGTTAATTTTTTTAATCAAATAATTATACACGTGCTACTTATTAAGTGAGAAACTATATAAATTGCTCCTAAATTTTATTCAAGAATATAGTATTTGGTCTCAAATGCATTAAATGATGGACATCTCAAATTGAAAATATATATCATAGATCATAATTTAATATCATAATATATTAGAATAAACATGGAAAATATCACAATCAATTTCATGTTTGCTTTAAATTATTTCATTTTAATTTATATTTTTTATTTATGTATTTATTTTTATATCTCATTGAGATAACTTTGAAATAAATTTATTGAAATATTGATAATTTATGATTTTATTTTTTGTTATGTTGTGAAATGTGCATGCCTTTGCCCATGTGCTAGTCTATATTATGGTAAACAGAACTTTTTTGTTCTGTTGGGTGGATGCAATATTATTTAGTTCAAAAAAACTTTATTATAATATAATTACCAACATGGGCTATTTTATTGGGAAAGAAAATTATGTACATAATTAATTTCAATTCTATGTTCTAATTTGAAATCTCGCATTTAATGAAATCTTTCACGCACCCTCTATCTATATCTCCTCAAATGACAATATCCACCTTCATTCTCTATTTTCTATTTACAATTTTATTTTTTACTTATCTAATATTATTTATTATGTTTAGTTAGTATTTTATCTTTTATTCAAAACTTTGAAACATATTTTTTATTATATCATCTAGCATGCATTTTGTGTATCTGTACATATGCTAGTGCATCTCAAAGAGTAAAGGAAGTTAAAAGAGCTCAGTAGAACATACAAATTAACTAGGAGTGGCAATCCGATTGAGTCAAGTCATATGTGAGTTGGGTAAAGTGTGAGTTGAGTCAAAATTTTGTCAAACTAAAATAATCTATTCAATAAATAGGTCAAAAATTCAAATCTAATCCAACTTTTTTGCTAAAAAAGTAATCTAACATAACTTACAAACCATTTTTTAAATGGATTAAATAAGGTTAAACAATTTAAACAAGTTAAGTGAGTTTCTAACAAGTTAAATGGGTTTAAAGTAAGTTAAGTAGATTAGATTAAACAGGTTAGGCATATTTTAGATGGTCAAACAGGTTTAAATGGGTTAAATAGATAAGGTCATTATCTGGCCCAATTATTAAATAAGTCAAAACAGATTAAACATATTAAAGATCTAAAGCTGAACCCAACCCAACCCATTTAATAAATAGATATCAATAAGTTAACTCATTTATGATCTAAATCCATTCATGTTAAATCTTCAACTACTTAAAATAGGTTAGGTTGGTAGGTCAAATTATAAATTGCCACTCTTTATAGTACCCTAGTTTAAATATGCTCACATTTGTTGTGAGCCCAATCGAGTGGTTGACTAAGCTATGGTATTTGGTGTTAATGGATCTTTAATTTCAAAAGTTTTACGGTATTGCTAGCCCTTTTTTATGAATGTAATTGTAAGTATTTTTTTCTTATATCAAAAATAGAATACAACAACACAAAGTATATTAAAAATATAAATCTCATAATGTTAAATTCTTTCTTGCTTTCTATATATCTAAATAGAAAACCTAAAAATTTTCCTATCCAATATGCAACATATCACTGCAATAAAGAACATATCCAATGCATAACCAATGAAAAAGTAGATCTGACTACATAGAACTCTCTCTCTCTCTCTCTCTCTCTCTCTCACACACATATATATATATATATATATATATATATCATACTTCAAACACAAGTCTCAAAGAAAAAATGGAAAGCCCGCTCCAATAAAGAAAAAATTTCTCACTATAAAGAAAAAATTCCCCATTTTTTTCCAAAAATTTCACCTCCAACAAAAGCAAGCTTCCTTGGATATGTTTTACCATGGAAAAGCTTCAGTCTACGTTGAGTTGCAAGTATATTACACGAAAATTAGTACTCTGATGCCCAGAACCTCCATGCCCTCTTATTCTACTTTTCCTTTATATATATATATATATATATATATATATATATATATATAACCCTCTCTTCCCCAGCACTGCCAGCCCCCATGACCATGACCATGACCATGACCATGAAGCGAACATTGTATAAGAGGCGAATCATGACGCAAGAGATGCCCTTCTATGGTCTAGTGGCACGTAGGAGAGCATTTATTTGCCTTTAGCTACGCTTCCTTTCAACCACTTTGCACCATGGAAGACCGTAAAGGGAGCATAGCGTAGAGAACATCCTCGTCTCCTCAAATTCCCTTCACCTTTTCCTATCCTTCTCCTCGTTCTCTACTTCCTGCTTTAACCCCACAAAGCTGCTCACCATACGGTACACCCCACCAAAGATTAAAAATATATAGAATAAGATGCACGCATGCGCATGCTTCCGTGTGACTCCATACATTGAAGGCCATTTTCAAAGTAATTAGCATCCTTTTTGTGCATAGGCGCCATCGAGTGCCACATAGTGGTGGTGGACAGTGGATTGAGGATTAGAATATGCCTTCGTGCTATAACTTTTTTTTTTTTTTTCCATTTAAACGGGAAACAACTACCCACTCTTGCTCTCTTCTTATATAACTCCTTCCAATCCCTCCCATATGTCCGCCATACAAAGAGGGAGGTGCTTCACTTCAGCTCGGTCTTCTCCGGAGAGAGCTGATAGGTTTGCTTTTTGTGCTATTGTGTGGTGTTTGTTGGGAGGGGAACGAGCTTAGTGGGGGTTGACAGAAGAGAGTGAGCACCCATGGTGATTTCTTGCATGGAATGGGAGTCCATGCTTGAAGCTATGCGTGCTCACTTCTCTATCCGTCACCCTCCACCTGCCATTCGTCTACATGATGCGTTGGTGGGCTTAGGTGTGTTGCTCTTCCCCTTCCGACTACAATACTGGTCTTCTTTTTCTTTTTCCTCTTGAATAAGTCATAAAAACTAAGTCTTTGGAAATGCACTTAGTTAAAGCCCATTAGCTCGTAAGGGTTTGGTCAAGATTTGTTGTACCAAGAATTAGCATCATTTTGATGCTAAATTAATGCTAACTTGGTACGGAATGAAACATATTGTTCAAGTGAATTAAAAGGTCCTATAAATCATTTCCTTGCAAGCTAAACTACCGATGGGGTATGATATGATATGAAACGAATGATTCAGCCTTTACATTAAATTGAACCGTCAAATCATATCGATTTTAAGGTGGTTCAATATGATTTGGTCATCTCCAAATTCAGTTGTATCTGAATCACGAATCATATTGTTAAGTCCATTTATCTATAATTATTTCATATTAATCTGTGATCTAACTCACTACCTAAGTTGCCAGGATTTCAAATATTTAAAGGTGCAGGCGCCGGTCCACCAGTGGAAAACAGGCAAGCTGTCAACATCTTCAATTTTCAATTGAAATCCAATAATTTGGGACCAGAGATTTTGTGGGTTCCTTTCAGAAATTGATGCAATATTAAGGCACGATACATTTCCCCAGTGGAGGAAGATCTCTTTCTCGATCAATCAACATTTCAAGCTTAAATATTTCAATGGGCTGGCGTCAGCCCGGAAGTACATGTGGTCTCTGCTCTTCTGATGGGCTGTATTCTCTGTTAATTGTCATCATCCAATTATTCTACCACTTTGCTTCCGGCACCGGACATCCAAAAGCTCATGCGATTAGGCATTACAAGATGCGTCTGGGATGGGATCTTTTGAAGTGGTGGTTGTCGAATCTTGCGCCAAAACTAAAGCAAAGAAATGCACAGCATCGGAAGTTTCTCATTTCCATGTAGAAGGCTGCTGGTAGAAGGAAAGAAAAAAAAAAAAAAAAAAAAAAAAAAAACAAAGATAAAAGCCTGGGGCCCCTCTAATGGACGCTATTCTGACGTTTGATTATGTTCTCTTCTATCGCTTCATGGCTCCCTGGCAGCTCTAGTCATTTCCCTCCCATCCTTTGGTGTGCACTGGGTGATAGAATATAGGATTTTACAAATCCAAAATATAATCGATAATCTCTACATATTGAGTATATATATATATATATATATATATATAACATAACATATATCATATTTAAGTTTATTGTAAGATCCGTAACTCCTCTTTTATTACAGATTAAAGTTTGTTTGTATGTGTGGCAGAAGAAAAGATTTTTCTCTATCTTAAAACTATCAAAAATATTGCAATTCAACAAGTTTACCATAATATTTATAGAGTAAGGATAGAAACATCTCTCATGACAATAAATTAATGCATGCCCTATTTATTATTAGACCGTGTATTCATAAGGCCTCATATTTAACATAAACTCATACTACTCTAAGGTGCACCAAATAGCCCAATAACATAAATAGTGATCATAAACCATAATGGACTCATGCAAAATACTTCATTAATCCGACATTTAATTAATCCAGATTTTTAAAGAATGATTATGACATAATGAAAAATTTTCAACATTGGAGCCTTGAAGCCCACTTAAACCGATATTCAATTAATCTAGATTTTTAAATAATGATTATGACGTAATGAAAAATTTTCAACATTGGAGCCTTGAAGCCCCCTTAAAAATAACAAAATTGATATTATAGTCCTTATTTTTAACTTCCAATCCAAGAGCGACCTCTTCATATAAAGAAAAACAAAATCATGTTAGTTAGGGAAGGGGATGGAATGTCTCCAGCTATGTTTAGAGGCTGTGTAATTATCCAAAACTTCATCAAAATGACTAGTCAAAAAATATCATTTGTATTCCTTATCTTTGTTTAAATAATCGATATAAATTAAATATGCACTTGCACTATTCTTATATTTTGACTTCTAGTAAGATTCCATCACCATCTCTTTGAAGGTGAACTTGCTTTCCAGGCTTCTCCTAGCTTTGAATATGTCTTAATTCTACCATTAGATCTTGCATTCTTTCTGAAAGATCTTCTTGAGGTATCATCAACTTTGTATAATAAGGCCTTCACTTTTCCTTGATCTGCATAACTCCACCACCAACCCTCCTAACTTTAGAAATAATATATCACCGATTTTGGTTTACCTCTACTTGAGAAGCAAAGTAACACCACTAGGAAGAAGGGAATCTTAGACTCTATTTCTTTCTCACCCTTAAATTATATTTAATATATGCTTTTGAAAGTTTCAATTCTTAAAATGAATGGCTTGCCATAGATTTCAACTTGCTAAATGTATCGTTGCTAATCATTTTATGCTTCAGTATTGCATGAACATGAGACCTTATGAGCCTCTTTTTTTAGAAAAAATTTAAATAACATGAATGAAGTAAATTTTCATTAGGAACGTTTTAGCATTATATATATATGTGTGTGTATGTATGTATGTATGTATGTATTTGTATACGTATAAACCATAGGGTTTGCCAAACAAGAGATTATTTGGCATAATGTTATTGATCAACATGTGAAGTATAATTCTCTAACTAAGCAAGCTTGGCAAGTGTGAGGATTTGTATTGGTATGCATGTAATCTGATATTGGTTGTGCACTAGAAAAATACTAGGTATTTATATAGAGAATCTAAATAAATACCTTTTAGCTGGTCTTCTTGGATGAGGTTTAGTGTTATTAATAAATGATATCAAAGAAAGCTTAATCTTTTACCTATATGGACTAAGGTGACACTGCAGCATAAGCTAATTTGAGCAGACCATGGATTGATCCTAGTATTTATGATTAGATTGACTAGATTTAGATCTTTCCATTAGAGTTTAAATGAGAAGAGTACATTAGGACTTATGGCTGAAACAAGGAAAGTATGTCAGGATTCAAATACACTCATGTTCAATCTCATATCAATTTTATACTAGAAAAATCTTGGATTCTTATTTAGGGTCAAAGAACCTAATAATATTTGCTAACTATCTTTTTAGGTGAGGTTGTGAATCATTATAAATTATATTAGAGGAAATCTAACTTATGACTTATGTAGACTAGAGGATACTATAACATAAGCTCTTTTAAAATTGATCAAGTGCTAATCATAACTCTGGATTAGATTTAATGGAATTTAAACTCTTAGTTTGGCGAAGATACCAATACTCAAATAAAAAGAGTGTGAAACCTTGTGAAAGAAGTCACAACAATAATTGACACATCAACATTGTTTTATCAGCATATATATAAAATATGTTAATTCAATCTATATATAGCATTTTATAATTTTTTTCCTAAAATTGATAAACTTAATGATCCATAAGCAAGTATGATATCACAATAACGATATATAACTGACACGTAATGCTAATAAATGCTATATATATTTTTTTTCAATTAAAAAGTTTGGCATTTGTGTAGCTATATTATTATCTGCTAATAAATGCTATATATATTTTTTTTCAATTAAAAAGTTTGGCATTTGTGTGGCTATATTATTATTATGATTTTAGAGGAAAAAATATAGAATTGCTCATTCACTACCCTTTAAAATAAAGTTTGATTGTGAGAGGGCCCTAAAATGATCAAACTATATTTCAATCCTCACATGGCTACATGTTTGATTGCTTTTAAGAGTTTTAGTGCCTCAACTTTCTAATTCATGACTTCAAATAGGGCTACCTGACGGTTGGGGGCTAGAGGTTGCGAGTGAGGCACTAGCCAAATAAATATTTGTTGCATGCCTCTACCTTTGGAGGGGTGGCAATGGGCAATTGGGAACAGAGGCATCCTTACATCATCGACAATATCATCATCGTAAGGACCGATGATCTCCCAATTGAACTTACCCTATTCCTAGCCAACCTCTTCATACAATACTTACATCTCTTCAAGCCATCCTATCTCATAACTTAGGCCTCTTCTAATCCTATCATCGGCCAAAACTCATCAGTGCTAGCTTCCTCCACCATTTGATGCCTACACCATGCCAATGCCCTTACGAGTCCTTTTAAACCTCTCTTGTGAGTCCTTTTAAACCTCCTCTGTTCTCCATCGATGCTACTTTTCTTCAATTTTTATTGATTTTTTGTTTGATTATTTCTACATCGTAGGATTCGGGGTTCTCCTTGTTAGATCCTATTGTTTGAGTGTAACTTTTACTACTAAGAATTTTATTTGCATGGGAATGACGTTGGGAATTAGGGCATATGCATTAATGTCTATTTTATTTACTCATAAATCCTGCCTTTTGCTGTTTTATAGTGTTAATATAATGCAATGATTTTTTGAACCTCTTGTTCTCTAGGTCATTCCTGATATCTTTGTTTTAAGGAAAAATAACACTTTTAGATAGTGACAATAATGATGTAAATTCCAAAGGTACTTTCCACCTTATTGAATATGCCAAGAAAACCAAATTTGTGCTATGGTTACCTTTATATGAATGGCATGGGTGATGAGGTACTGTTATAATATTACTTATTTTAGTTGCACATTATTGCCTATAATATACCTTTGATTATATATAGCTAAAGAATTTGGACATTGGTTTCTTTTAAGTTTACTAAATTATGTACCTATGCACAATAAGTAGCTCGTTTTAGAGGCTAGTTAGTTTTTACCAATGGAATAGAATCGCTTCCATGTTTATAGGATAGTTTTTCACTTATATTTTAAACTACTACTAAATAACTTTCACTAGCATTTTAAAATGCTGCTATTAGTCATATTCCAAATTTTCTTTCCTTTTGAGTAGCATTTTTTATTGCCACTCTTGACATTTACAACATCCAAGCAATGCTACTAAATCTCCAAAAAGATGCTACCAATAATAACCTTTACCGGCATTCATAAAAAATGTCATTGAATAATCAACAATACATTTTTTAGTGACATTCCCTCAATAATCGATAGAAGTGTTGCTAAAGATATTAGTGGCATTTTTTTAAACTTTCATCAATGCTTTACTATGCTGATACAAATGTGTTTTATTGTAACAAAGAATGTGTTTAGTTCCACATCATAATGCATTAAAAAGATTTTAGTTATTTATATAGAGCTCAAGAATGAAGATAGTACTTTTTGAATAGTTTTTTGTTGGAATAAAGTTGTAAGTTATTATAGTAAGTCCCTTAACGCAAGATAAATATATATTATATGCCTATATAATAGTTTGCTAAGTACTACATGTGAATGTTCCATTGTTATTCGCATGAAGCCTTGCTAGGTGATTAGAAAATGAAAAATAACGCACATATATTTGTCATGATTCAGAAAAGAAAAAGCTTTTGTTGATCAGAGAATAGAAAACAACAAATGCATAGCTAGCATAGTTCGAAAAAGAAAGAAATATTTAAGGTGTATTGCCCAAATTCAATACAAATAACACGATATGCATACTCATATGATAATGGCAACAATTATGTGGCAAAAAACAATTATATAAATTATTGTTACGTAACTATAATCACAATCATTTAGTTAATGATTGAGTAAAAGAGCTTGCATTGGAAATATAATCTTTTACTTTGTGTGAGTAATGCTCACACGGATTAAGAGGTACAAAGAAAGTAAATTGAAATTCTCTAGAAAATAGGTGTAATGCTTCAAATTCAATAACGTGGGTTGATTGACTAATCCGGTGTGCATCTTTGAATGAGCATGGAGAAAGTTAAAACAAAAAGGAATATGATACCTTAAGGAAAATAAATTAAGAAAGTGGGCATGTTAATGCCATCTCCTATGCCATACATTGACATAAGCTGATTGAAGATACATGAATCAAATGACAACAAATTAATATAAAATGAAATATTCAAAAGGCTTGTAATAAAAAAAAAAAAAAAATTCATATATCACACATCTTACATATACCCATATGTTTGCTGCAAAGATAAGCAACATCATCACTGTATTTCTACATGCATCCATCACCGCATGAAAGTCAGTATTATTTCCATCAGGATATACAATTTAATAGCAAAAGTTGTCTGACCGGGCTCCTGGTCACAACAAGCTTAAAGTCTAAGCGTCTTTTGACGACGGCTTTTTGCGTTCTCATGCCCTTTGCAACGACTTTCGTGCATGAAATCTCAATTAGATTGATCATTATTAATTATAATAACTCAAGAATTAAATCGTATTCAAAGCCATCCGGCATCAATTCATTGATATCGTGACTAATTTCTCTCCAAACGCGTTTTAACGCGCGCGATTCCAAAGTTAATCACAGCACTTATGATTAATAATCCTTGTTTCATCATATAAAAATGAAAGAAAATCTGGCACCCATTTGTGACAGGACTTCCTTCATGTAATCCCAACCCGTTTCTTAACGGGAAAGAAAGAGAGAAGAAGCAACGGGCAACGTTACCAGGCGGCATCTTTAAAACGTTGAGCGTGAGAGAACACCTCACCGGCCTCCCATCCCGAAAGACCGTGCTGTCAGGACAGCCGTCCATCGTCCCTCGATTCACGCCACCTGATTCTGTTCCGGTTCTTAATTTCCTGATCCCGAATCTCGAGGCGCGCATCGGATGCTTATATTACTGCCCCGGTGGGCTTACCCCCCAACCCCACCTGGGTAGAGTCGTCTGGGAAAAGCGAGGGGGGCACCGTCTTTTTCGCCTCCATTCCTTTCCCTTTCGTTTTTTTTTTTTTTCATTTCGCAATCTTAAAAGATCTCTCAGCGGTCGATTTCTGGCGCTGCCACCTCGCCCCTCCACCCGCGTTGGCTTCCGGAAAAACTCCCGTATCCCTCCAAATTAGCAAAACTCCAGAGAGTTTGTGCCCTAAAATCTCATCGGATCGAACCCCCTAGGGTTTCTCCCGGTCTGATGAGTTTCTCCTCCCACCGCCAATGGCCTCTGCTCCCTTTCTTCCTCTTCTCGTCCTCGGATTCGTTCTTTTGGTCCGGGGAATCGCCGACCCGAACCCTAGTTCTTGGCTGGCATCTGCTGCCGAGGAGGAGGGGCTGGATCGGGGAGGGGAGTTCTCGATCATGAGCTACGACTCCTTCTCCTGGCACGACTACTCCCCGCCGTCGCCTCCCCCGCCGGCGTCCCCGGTGCCGCCGTCGTGTTCTTGTGAGGCCGACCTCGGTGGCTCCGGGGACTTTGACACAGTGTGCGAGCTCCGCTCCAGCGTGCAGCTCTCCGAGGATATCTACATGACGGGTAACGGCAGTCTCGTTCTCCTCGCCGACGTTGTTCTCAGCTGTCCGGTCGCCGGGTGCTCGATCGTCGGGAATCTCTCCGGCGGCGTCCAGCTCGGGATGAACTCCGGGATCGTCGCGGGGACCGTGAAATTGGCGGCTGCCAACATGACCATTCCTGAGAAGGCGGTGCTGAACACCACGGCGTTGGCTGGAGCCCCGCCACCGCAGACCAGTGGGAGACCTTCCGGGACTAATGGCGACGGCGGGGGGCATGGGGGAAGGGGGGCGAGCTGTGTGGTGAAGGAGGGGCAGACCCAGGAGGACTCCTGGGGTGGGGATGCCTATTCTTGGTCTTCGCTGGACCAGCCTGACAGCTATGGCAGCAGGGGTGGCACGACGAGCAGGGAGGAGGATTATGGGGGAGGAGGGGGTGGTCGGGTTTGGCTGCTGGTCGACGATTTGCTTCAGGTTGATGGGATTATCAGTGCTGATGGTGGTGATGGTGGTCAGAAGGGCGGTGGAGGGTCAGGCGGAAGCATCTATATAAAAGCTTCTAAAATGTGAGTTGTACCTTTTTACTATTTCATGTTTTCACTCAAATCGCTGAAAAGACCTTGATGTGTAGCGATTTGTGCAATACTTAGTTTATGTGGGATTAGTTGCATTTATTTCTTACTGTTGTTTAACCTCTACAAAATGCTTTATATCCAACATTCTTTCTCTAATATAGAAATTTGCTCGCTATTGACATTTAAAGAAAGGCTCAAAATTCAAGTCCAATGTGTCATACATCTTGATACTGCTGTTCTGTTCTGTTCAGAATCCTTGGTAAAAATAAAATGGGATAACAAAAGAGAGTAGAAAGAGATGCTATATAATGGAAATATACACGAGAATACCATAATCTTTTACTGTTGAAAAAATGCTCTAATTTTGTGGCCAGTTTAAGTTTTAATAAAGCAGGAAGCTGTTGTGCTGTTAAAAACTAGCTTATAATACATAAGCTACCTGATATCCCTCAATTAGCAAAAGTCACAGAAAGGGCTTGCATTTTGACTCTCACACTTTGTCTCCATTTGTTTTGCGCCAACCACTAAATCTTCTATCAAAATAAGCTTGTTAAATATTTTCTTGCGTATCAAATTGAATATTATGTTAGGTTTTTTGCAATTTTGTACATTTTAAAGAACTAGATTAAAACTCTGATCCCTAAAAGTAGTTCATACCTGGGCAAGGAGCTTTGGGGCAGTTAATAACTTATAATTATCAAGATAACAAGCCTTAACCTTCTAGTTAATGGATAACCATGCTTGTTATCGGCCGTAGTTGAAATCCCTTTTCTCAAACCATCTAGTTTATCTGAATATTCATTTGCATTGTTGTCTCCTTAACGTAGGCAATGAGACCTAAGGAGCAAAATTCAATAGATAATCCACAGGATTTTCATTACAAAAGTGTCTTCATTTCATTCCATGAAGCTACATATACCCCATTATTGTATGCTTCTTGATGATAAAAATGCGCCGTTTATATGCATCCCTTAGAAACTAATCATTTATTTCTTCATCAGTTGATACTAGGTAAAGGAGCTACTGTAGCTAAAGGCCAATTCAAGAGAACTATTTTTTGGGGACTTGGATGACATTTTCTTTAAAACTAAACCAAGAAGTTGGGTTATGATTGTGTACTTGGTCAATTCCAATTGTTGTCTGCCATCCTTCACAGTGTTTATAACAATCATCCCTCATCACAAGAGGTTATTTCTAGGCCAGATTTTTCAAATTGCTCACATCTTTTGGGTTAGCATTATTTTTTTGCCATTCATGACACTGCCATTATGTTGGGAATGTGAAGTAGAAGATTTTTGAAAAAAAAAAAAATAGTAGGCTGGTGCTACAAGTAGATATTGTTTAAATTTTCTCAAGGCCTCCTAGCCTTTATTGCATATTAGAAGCGCTAAAATTTTAGGGACAAGAAATCAAGAAGGGGAATGGAGGAAGAATCAGTCCAATCTTTGTTAGGGGAAAGGGGGCGGGGGGGGGGGGGGGGGGGTGACTTGGATTGATGGATACCCTCTTTTCCTTATTTTTTGTAACATGGTGCAAATGCACGAATCCAATATTACAACTCTCCCCCCTCCAAACCTCACCTTGTTCCTTGATTATATTAACCAGGATTTTGGACACCAATACCATCATTCTTGACTCTAGTGACTTGTGAAAAGGGCAATAGATTTCTATGCTTGGACAACCTTTGTTGCCATAGATTCTGGATTTTCATGTCATATAATATCTGATAGAGTCAGATTGAGTTGGCGGCGAGTTGGCTTCTTGTCATAATAAGAATGTGGTCTCTAAGCCATGTTGCTGCCACTTCCTACGATCGGACAATGTCAGGGGGCATGGCTAGCATAACCTCTAATCATTCCTCGTGCCAGACCCACAGACAAAACCGAGCAATAACCACTCCACGCATGTCTATATGTTAGGAGCATGGCCCACGATAGGTAGAGTAGTCCTATTATTGAACTCACCACAAAAATTGGACACGCCATCATCACTAGGACTGATTTGGGCACGGGCATCAGAGTCCACCTATAAGAAGGAACTCCACTCGAAAAGGGGGCTTTTCCCTCTCTTCGATTTCTAAGTCCTCTTTCTTACCCCGTCTCCCACTCTTTTCAGCGTTACGCTTGCTGCTCACACCATTTTCCCTCTCAAAGCAAAATGATAGGGGGTTTACTCCTAGCCTCTCCTTTTTCTCTTCACTGACTTGAGCATTGAAGGATCTTAAATAGGAAGGGCCTAACATGCACACTCTTCTGTTTTTGCAAGAGCACTAGTCAGGACATGGAACACCCTTTGCAGAGTTAGGTCGATCATGGTCCATTTCAGTTCCTATCTCATCATATATCTCATCATCCTTGTTGGTGTTCAGGATCTCTCAACGAGAATCTGATGTCGTTAGATTGGCACTATATGTGGGAATTGAGGTGAAGGTTATGCCATTCGAGCACCCTGAGGCTGCCTCGTGCGAGTTGGCGTGATTTCTGGTGGATGTGCAATTGATGAAGAAAATTCCTCGGCTAGAAAGATATATGCCTGGTAGCACAGAACCGAGGCATCGAAGAGACAAGAGAAAGGAGGATATATTCTTCTTTGATGCTGACCTAAAAGGGATCGAAAACCCTCATGATGTAGTAGTAGTCTCCATGATAATTACTAACTATCAGGTGAAGAGGATATTGGTCGACAAAGGTAGCTTGGTCAATGTCCTCTATTTTGAAGTCTTTAGAAGGATGGGGATCAATGAGGACTGCCTGGAGCCCTTTGGCGTAGTGTTATCAAAGGTGCGAGGCAAAAAAACGTCAAGGGTTAGATGCTTTTTATATCCTAAGGTACGCTTAAGGCATGAGGCGTTAGGTGCTAAAAGTTAGGTGCTTTTTATATTTTAGGTGAGGCACCATCATTAAGGAATATATGAGGCATTTTTTTTATCTAATTTAAAATGCAAGAAAAGCATGCCTTTTTATAAGCTATGTAATATTTTTTTTAAATCTATTATATTTATTAGACTGTGTTGATATTTTGATGCATCATCCCATACACAATTATTTCTCTTATCTTACGAAAAAGCTAAAAATTGGAAGACAAAGAGATGGAACACTAGAAATTATGTTATTATCTAAAAAGATGAGGGAAGACATCAAGGGACTACATATTTCAATTATGAAAGAGAAGGCTTTCTATTTAGTTAATAGACTAAATACATTATTATTGTTATGATTTTTTTAGCTTTTATATTATGTGTTATAAATCTTATTTATATAAATTATTCTATTGCTTATTTCAAAAATGCGTGCTTGACTTCGTTTAGGCGCATGCTTGTGCTTTGCATTGAGGCTCCAAGAACCCTTTGCATTTAAGTACACCTAATGCTTTTAATAACACTGCTTTGGTAGCTCGCTGATTGGCTTCTTTTGAGAGCTCATCTTTAATCGAGAGGACTATTAATCTTTTGGTGATAGCAGAGTACTGTCAAGCCACAGTCATATTGGACTTTCTCATGGTGAAGGTTCCTTCATCAAGCAAGAAAAGGAGCTCCACTCTAATAAAGAGCTGACTTGCCTGAAAGAATTTTATTTGGAAGAAAAAGCGGATGCATTAAAGACTGCTTGAAAGAACTCTTCTCGTCGAGCAAGACAAGGAGGATTTATTCCGTTAGAGAGTCGGCTTGCTTGGAAGAACTTTACTTAAGAGAAAGAAAATACACTAAAGCTGCTCGGAAGGATTCTCCTTGTTGAGCAAGAAAAAGGAGTCCACTCCGCTAAAGAGCTAGCCTATTTGGAAGAACTTTATTCAGTAGAAAAAGAACAAATACATTGAAGATTGCTCAAAAAAATTCTTCTCGTTGAAAAAGAGAATGGGGTTTGTTGCATCAGAGAGACGATGTGCTCGAAAGAACTTTACTTGAGAAAAAGACGCTTGATTGGAGATCACTCGAAAGAACTCTTCTTGTTGAGCTAGAGGAGGTCTGGTCCGTTAGAGGACTAGTCTGCCTGAAAGAATTCTATTGGGAAGAAAAAAGGCAGATAACGGAAGATCTTTTGGAAGAACTTTTCTTGCTACGCAAGAAAAGAAGGTTCACTTTGCTAGAGAGCCAGTCTGTTTAGAAGAACTCTATTTAAAAGGAAGAAAAAGAAAGACACATTGAAAATCGTTCAGAAGAACTTTTTCCGTCGAGCAATAGAAGGGGATCCACTTTGTCAGAGAATTGGCCTACCTAAAAGAATTCTTCTCGGAAGAAAGAGAGTAGATACTATGAAGATCATTTGGAAGAACATTTGCTGAGTAAGGAGATTCACTTCGTCCGAGAGTTGGTTTGCTTGGAAGAACTCTACTTAGCTTAAAGAGTAGATGCATTAAAGACTGCTCACTACACTAAAGAGTGGGCCTATTCGGAAGAACTTTACTTGAGAGAATAAGAGAGTAGAGACGATTGTTCGGAACTCTTCCGGTTTTACTAGAGAGTAAGTCTATTTGAAAGAACTCTATTCAAGAGAGAAAAAAATGGACATATTAAAGACTTTTGAAAGAACCCTCTTTATTGAGGGAGAAAAGGGGTCCGCTTTGTTAGGGAGACAGACTGCCAAAAGAACTTAGGAAAAGAGAAAATGGACCGCCGCAAGAAGGCACCATCTTGAAAAGGTTCCTTCTACTAGGTGAGGAAAGGGTGTCATACCACCCCTAAAGAAGGTCCATTCTCTTAAAAGGACTAAAAAGCACGTCTGTTGAATGTCCAAGTAACTTAGAAAAAGTCTCCTCCAAGTTCGGAAGCAACGTGAAAAAGGATGCATTAATTCCACCTATAATGGTTTGAAAGACTACTTCCTTTAAAAGTGACTACTCTTTCCTCTAAGGGAAACCTTTGGCTAGTAGGGTCGATAAAGTTGTACTTCGTGAGAGGAGGCCATATGCTAAAAATAGAAGTAGAGAAAAAGTACCATTCAACTAGTTACACACAAGAAAGAAGTGGGCTGGTCCTGTTTAAGGAAGAAAAGCATTTAATTCATTCGGCCATCAACCAAAAACAAGAAAAACAAAGGGTCACTGTGTGGAGTAACAAAAACAAGCATACATCCCATCAAAGTAAAGAGAAGAATAGGACAAGAAAGCAAAAGATGGCCTACCTCTGAAAGATCTTATAGCAAAGGAAGACTTCAAGCAAAACCCAAGTTGGGGGCATTGCAAGCCTTTTGGTAAGCTATGGAGCCTCTTCTTTCTCTTCCTCCACATCTAGAGAAATAACCAGCGATGGTGGTCCCACCTCAGCCTCATTTGACAACCTGACCCCAACTGGAGTCGGCAAAGTGGCCAAAGCCACAAGCGGGGCCTTTTCTTCAAGTTGCTTGGTGGCCAGATAACTTTGATCCCTAGGGCGGCACTCCTCTCTCTATGGATTAATCCAGATGGCTGACATGACCGCATCTATGGCTGCCTCCACTATATAGGCTCCCTCCATAACCTTTAAGAATGAGAAGTCGAGATCGGGGAACCTGGCCATGATCTCCATCGTAACACTATGCCGTGTCATGAAGGAAGCTTTGATGGAGTAGTAGTCCTTTAGAATTGATCTAAGCTCTATCGATACCTTAAATTTCTCCACTACCTCAATTTCTACCGCAATACTCCCTCGTATCATGGAGGAGGCTTAGACAGAGCGGTTTTTCAGAATTGACCTAAGTTCTGCCAATACCTTAGATTCCTTCACTACCCTCTTTGTGCTCCTTTCTACAAAAAAGTTAGCGCTTCTCGGCCAAAGTCACCTTCGCATGAGCCTTTGTCACTTTAACTTTACTGGCTCACTGCTTGCCCTCCAGATTGGCTATCTTGACTTTCACCTTGGCCACTTTTGCTTCAGCCCTTGTTGCTTTGGCTTTCGCCTTCGCTAGTTTCACAAGTCTTCTAGCCTTAGTCTCAAACCCTTTTGCCTCCCCTACTGATGCCATCCTGGCCTTCCCAGCCTTTTGCTGCATATCATTGAGCCTCTTGTTCATCTCCTCAACCTCTAGCAAGGAGGCTTTTGCTTGGCGATTCTTCTCGAAGAGGGTGAGCATGCACCTGACGAAAAGCATGCAGGTGGGGATGGTAACATTCGTCAATTCTTGATTTGAAAGGTTCCTTGGATACACAGTTCGTTGGAAGAGACACCTCGGAGGCTATGGTGCATACCATTGCACTGTGTTGTGCCATGCAGTCTCCTTGGGAAAATCAGATGGAGTTGTATCGCAAATCAGCACTAAAGTGCTCGAATAAAGAACAGGTTGCTGGTCGACTCGGGCCAAGATTATGCTCACTAAAAGATGAGGGTATGCTTGACTTGCGGATGGGAAAGGCTTGATTGAGATTTGTGGGAACCTACGGGCTCTCTAAAGGGGGGAACCTTATTGCCTAAGTGATGGAGCAGAGGCTGCAAAAGAAGGAATGACCCCAACGGTGCTGGAGATGACCCCTCCATATGAAGTGCCTAGAAGGCAACACGTGGCCCAAGCTCGCTAGAAGGGCTCAGAAGGAAACATGTGGCCTTCACATTTAATGCGGCCCCATTATCGTTGCTAGATCTCAGGAAAGCTCCTCCTTGGTATCCCACTTGAAAAGCTTGGTAGCTGCCCCTTAGGCTCGACAAGTGCTCCTAGGCTAGCCTAAAGTGAAGCATAGAGTAGGACTGGTGGCTCAAAAGAACTCTTCCTCACAATAGGAAAGAACTCTCATAGAGGCCCTACGCCAAATACTTTTAAAAAGCTCATAAGCCCAAGGCTTAGCGCATTAAAGAAGGCTTAGAAGTCTACTTTGAAATGATTACTTTGTCCTAGGCAAATCCGATGCTCACTCATATTTACTCCCTTGTTCGAGCATACTTCCTCGGCAATAGGAGTGGGGGGCATGTGATAGAGTTGAATTGAGCTGGTGCCAAGCTGGCCTTTTGTCACAATAAGCGCATTGTCCTTAGGCCACATCATCGCTAGTGATGTCAAAGGCATACCTAAAACATAAGGCATAAAATGCTAAGGGTGAGGTGCTTCTTATACCCTAAGGTGCGCTTAAGGCACAAAACACTAGGTGCTAAGGGTGAGATGCATCTTATATCCTAGGTAAGGCATCTTCATCTAAGCATACATGAGACGAAAAAGATACATGCGTTTAATCTGATTTGAAATGTAAGAAAAGTATGGCTTTTTAATAAACTATATTTGTAATATTTTTTTAAGTTTATCATATTTATTAGACTATGTCGACTTTACGATGAATCATTTTATACATAGTTATTTTTGTTACCTAAAGTAGTTATTTTTGTTACCCTTAAGAAAAAGCTAAAAATTAAAAAATAAAGAGATAGAACACCAAAAATTATGCTATAATTTAAAGTAGAGAAGGGAAGATATTAAGAAACTTCAGATTTCAACTAAAAAAGAGGAGCCTTTCCATTGAGCTAATAGGCTAAATATATTATTATTATGATGTTTTAGCTTTTTTTTATTTTTTGTTATAAATCTTGTTTATATAAATTATTTTACCATTTATTTCAAAAATGTGTGCGTCACTTTGCTCAGGTGTATGTTTGCGCTTTGTATCTTGTGCTTAGGCTCAAAGAGCTCCTTTGCGCTTAGGTGCATTTAACAATTTTAATAATATTGGTCACTGCCACCTACGACATGATGTTAGGAGGGCTGGTTAGTATAACACATAACCATCCTTCTTGCCAAACCAGCAGCACTCCACGCATGTACTTGTGCAGGAGCATGGTCTGTGATGGATGGAGCAGTCTCGTTGTTGACTTCACGATGGGAATCGGAGACGCTACTGTCATTAGGACAGCTTCAGGCACCGGAACCCGAGCCCACCTATAAAAAGGAACTCCATTTGAAGAGGGAGGCTTTTCCCTTTCTCTAGTTTCCAGGTCCTCCTTACCTTGTCTCCTACTCTCCTTGGCACTATGCTTGCCACCCACACATCCTCTCTCCTCTTGGAGTAGGATAGCTATAGGGTCGGCTCCTGGCCTCCTCATTTTTTTTCTCTTACTAACTTAAGCATTAGAGGGCCTTAGCCGAATAGTCCCTGGCATCCCTCACTCTCTTCTTCTGTTGTTGCAGGAGCATTAGTCAAGACATTGAGCGCCCTTCGCAAGGTCGGGCTGATTTGGGGTCTACTTTACTTCCCCGCTTATCATCTATCTTATCAATCCAATTGGTGTTCAGGTCCCTCAATAGGAATCTAATGCCAGCAATCCCCATGCAACTTTTTTTAATTCAAAGACTTTGAAAGAGTTGAACTGTATTCAGACGCATGTATTACTTAGAAAGAATCAGGTTTTTATTGGATGAAACTGTTGTACTCTCTGTTTTAATATATTGCGGACACAATTCCAGCTAGCAAAATTTCTTTTTTATATAACAGTCAGATAGCTGTTGCATCCAATAGAGAGATGGCTAAAGCTTAATGGAACTTGTTGGACTTGACTAGCTTGGTAGTTCCACCTGTTGCCATATGTTGGATAAAGATGGTAATTGTGACTGTAAGCAAGAGAAGGATGCTGTTAATAGACTATGCCCCCTTTTTAACAATTGAAGTCTGCAGCTACTGTTCTCATTGCTGCATCAGTTTGCATATTTTTCAATTTCATGTTCACAGATTTGAACTTGTAACTGTTGTTTATCATGCTAAGCAATATGCTTTACCATCAAGTTCTACTAGGTGCTCTTGCCAAAATACAAATTTCAATCGATAAATAAAATTCTTCAATTTTATCTAATTCTCTTTTGACGAGCAGGAAGGGCAGTGGCAAGATAAATGCTTCAGGTGGTAGTGGCTTAGCTGGGGGAGGAGGAGGGCGAGTTTCCATTGATGTTTTCAGCAGGCATGATGACCCAGAAGTTCTTGTTCATGGTCAGTTTACTCATTTTCAATTTTACATCTGTGATCTTGGTGCTATTTAAGATAGTTTTTTATTTGCCGTCAACCATGACTTTCAGATAGCTGCCACTCATCCAAATTATCATACACATTGCATTTTATATATGTTCTCAATATCGAACTATAGCTTCTGTATTTATGTTCTCTCATGGTCATGCTTTCTGTAGCAAATCCTTACTTGAAATTGTTTCCAATATATGGTGCTCCTAGGTTCAAGTAAAAATTGCTGTGTTGGGAAAAAAAAAAAAACCATGCCTATGATTACACTCCAAATAAAGCCACATTTTTCAGTTGTTTCCACAGTGGGAACCCATTCAAAATGCTGATTACCTGTATGTCTTATTCGTGAATGTTGTCTGTTGAAAGTATGGCTTTGTATGATACTTCGTAATTTACCTGTGGGTATGATTTCCATAAGGCACATCTTAAGGAAGTTTCAATTAAATTTTCATACAGTCATTGAGCTCATTTTATATTAAGAAGCTAAGGAGAAGCATGCATGTTTCTGGTGGAGGGAGAATCTTCTGTTGGATCAAGATAAGGAATGAAGTTTGTCAATTATGTAACCTGCTCATTGTATCATATGATTATATCAACTGCAAACTGGAAAAAAGAGTTATTTTTCGCAAAATATGCTCATAAATCTTAGCAATTTTGAGATTCATAATTCTGAGATTACCTTATCTGAAACCCATAAGAAGCCCAGAACTACAGATTCTGATTTAGAAGAATTACGAATCAGCAATGCCAAGTTGATGATGACTCCAAAATAGCTGTTTGAGATAACACTTGGCACACTAGTTGATTAATCTGTTTTTTGATCTTTTTGAGCATTTGAATCCTGGATTTTAAAAATTTTTTGTAGTTAATTTGAATGAACACCTTGTTCTCAACTTTCTAGCTTTCGTAATAAATTTTGGTAACTATTATAAAGTCATAACTTTAAAACAAGGATTTTTGGAAATAAGTTTGTTTAGTAGAAAATTGATGCAGCAGAAGAGAACTTATGGAGAATTTGCTCTTTGTGAAACATGTGGTCCTTGTGGTCAATTTCCAACCAAAGTGAGTAACTTGATGAGGTTTAGGTTTATATTTTGACCATGGCAATCACAATTTAGAAGAATTTAGTCTTGGCTAGACATCAGACCTTGTGTGTTTAATTTGAACTGAAAGCGAGGTACTAGATAAGGTCTAGGTTTATATTTTAGCCATGACAACCACAAATTAGATACATACAACTTTTCCTAGTAGTCCTTTCCTTCCTGTAATCATGTAGAATTTGAAAAGATGTATTAACAGAAAATGCATTCACCTATTATCCAACCATTTTAATAGCTATCAACCTTGTAAATTTGTTTGATGGTCATTACCTGTTATCTTTGCCTTTAATTATTTAAAAATTTCTTTGTTAAGAATGGAAGTAAAGAGACATCAATTGAATTATAATACACTGTTGAACAAATTCAAACTCACAAGTTGGGTGTTGATTGTTAATGAAATTTATGCGCACAATTCACAAAGTTCGGTGATTGTCAATGAAGTTTATATGTACAATTATTATCTTGAACAATAGATCTAACATTGCAAGACTATGCCAAACATGTGCCATACGACACACTTTGAAGTTAATCATGTTTCTTGTATAAATCTGTGATTTTTTCAACATCTTATCCTTTTGTTGTAGAGTTACAACTATGATAAGACAAAGGTCTTAAGCTGGATCACTTGTATTGTTTGATCTATCACTATCCCTCCTTATTTCAACTATTACCATCCCATCTTGGTTCAAGTTGTGCTTACTCGGCTTGCACTTCCTGAAGTACTCAAGGTTCTGTTAAATTTGATCTGGTTGACCACAGTCTTATCAGCTATTTCATGCCATCCTTTTCATGCCATCCTTGACAGTTGATATGGTATGATATGTCGATGCACTGAAGCAATGGTTGAATGATTGTGATTATTTTCCGTTCATATCCTCAGGAAGAAAACATTTCTGCTGCTTACAACTCTCATTTTTTTTTTAACATGAAATGACAATGATGTTGTGCTATGGTTAAACTATGGTTCTTACTGGTAGATGCTCTTGGTCTGAGATCATTGCCTTGGAGACAGCATTATGTTATTTAAGTTATTCATATCATCAATATCATGGAAAAATTCTACTTGTAACTTAAAAATGTTAACTTTCTTGCAGCCTTTCTATTTCATTTTGCTGCTTGTGTTCTGGCTTTAGAATTTGTTTATGTTTTGTGGAACATGCTTCAATGGTTCTTGTTCTTTGCATGTATGATTTTTGAATTATTTGTTATCCCTGTATGTCATTCTACATGTATGTGAAATTTATGAATCTTCAGATGCTGTATAATGCTGTCTTATCTTCAGGTGGAAGGAGTTATGGCTGTCCGGAGAACTCTGGTGCTGCAGGAACTTTTTATGATGCAGTCCCTAAAAGCCTAATTGTTAACAACCACAACTTCTCGACAGAAACTGATACGCTTCTTTTAGAATTTCCTAATCAGCCACTTTGGACAAATGTTATTGTTAAAAATTGTGCCAAAGTTGTTGTTCCTTTACTGTGGAGCCGTGTACAGGTTAGTTTCTGGTTCTTGCATATTGCATCATGTTGAGTCATTAATAATTGCATGGTGTTTTGAGTATGTTCATTATGCTTGATGTATGCCTATCTTTTTGTACTTTTCCTGTTGAAGCACTTAACTTATAACTATGCCACTTGATTCCTATTTAGGCAGAAGTTTGGTGCTAGTACAGTAGGATGCTCATGATGTTTTGCAATTTGTGTTGGTTTAGTCAAGATCAGATTCTGGCTATCAACATATCTTTGTTTATTACTTGTTCATATGAATAACGGAAGAACTTAGCCCGGAACTTGTTCAGTTTTTGTTAAAGCTGAGCAACCTGATTCTATTCTGAATTGTGCATCTCCTGCACAATTCACATGAACAAGTTTATTTTTTTGTTATTCATATGGAGACTCTCTCTATGGGAGTTAAAACCATATTTTTGGGTCTCACTTTAAGCCCATATTGTCATGTCTAAGGGGGATCTCGGGGAATGCACAATTCATATGAACAAGTTTCTCTCTATATGGGAGTTAAAACCATAATTTTGGGTCTCACTTTAAGCCCATATTGTCATGTCTAAGGGGGATCTTGAGGAATGGATTCAGGCTAATTGTCTCCCATACTCATTTCATAAAGAACTCATCACAAAACATTTCATGAAAAACACATATCACAAAAAAAACTCAGTAAAATCCTAGAGATCTTACAATTTCATTCATATTACAAAACATTTCGCAATGCATGGCCTCCTTCCCCACAGTATCCTTGTAGATTAATGGGCTACATAATTTGAAAATCTATTCTTGCCATCCTTTTGGTAGCTGTGGTAAGTGGTAATCGGATACCAAACAATGCCAGCCCGCGCCCCCCCCTCCCCCCCTCTCCAATTACCAGTGCACATTCTAGGATAATAATTTAGCATGTTCTATATTTATAATTTTTGAGTAGTATGTTCTTTTGCATATTTATCATTTGCTAAGTTCTTTGTTTGAGTTTGTCTATTGTTCATATTGGTGCATTTATTGTCTCCTAGGACCAAATTTAAGTTTTATCAAGGATGATCATAATTTTGGTTTAACAAAATTTGAAATATAAACTGTGGAAATACTTGAGGATTGATAAAGGATTGTCTTTCCTTCCCTGTTTACAAAACAATAAGGTTGCCCTATGCCTTGGTAGATGGTTTTCAGGTTAATTGTAACCACAAGTATATGGAAGTATGGTTGAAAGTAAAGATTGGTGAAGATAATACGAACATTAAATTTTTGAGGTGAGATGGAATTTGGATCTGGGACTATTTAATGTTTCTAGGTTTATATTTTTGTTCTTCTGTTTCTATCGAACTGGAGGTTCATGATTTTTGCAGTGTTCAGTGCAATTTATTATTATCACTGTTTCTATGACAGCAAATGCATGTATCAACTTCGGATGTGATGCGGGAATGTATTATATTCAAGATATTATTAGTACAAAGTACAAACAAATGGAAACATTAGTTCCAATTCTATTATTTTTACGTCTACTTGATTTGCTTTTGAAGAATGATGTGTAGTGTCTTTTTTATTCTTTTCCCTTCTTTGCCTGCTAAATCAGACCATGCTGTCCTTTTCATTGTTTTTGTAGCTTAACAATGTCACCGGGTGGGCTAACATGTTGTCTAGGGCACTGCTAAATTGACCAATAAGGTTAATTGATGCTTTTAGTTGAACCGTATTTCAGATTAGTACTGTCTCAGAGGACAATTCATTTTGCAATATGGAGTGATCTGCTTTTTTCCATTGTTTCCTACATTTCCATTTGTTAAATTTTAACCCTAGGAAAGATAACATTAACTAGCTCTCCTTTTTATAGAATCAAAAATTAGATGTCAAGATTTAATCTTAAGATTAATTGGTGTGTAATTGAACTTACCATATTTCAGATTAGTACTGTCTCAGAAGGCTATTCATTTTGCAATGTGGAGCCATCTGCCTTTTTGTCAATGTGTCCTACATTTCCATTTGTTAAATTTTAGCCTTTTAAGGGAGAACAGTAATAGCTGACCCCAATTAGTTTGGGATTAAGGCTTTGTTGTTGTTGTCGAAGGGATAACATTAACTCTCTCTCATCTATAGAACAGAAAATTGGATGTCAACAAACTACTGGATTTTGTTTTAATCTTTTCCTTGAAACTCATTATTGCATCCTTTCCATGTTATGGAAGTTCTGTGGAACTGTGAATTTGATCAAGAAAGTGATGCTAAGTTTAGCTGGCAAAATCCCATTATTGATCAATCAGCTAGATATTTTTGTCTTAAAGGTGCAGGTGGATCAACAGTTTCTGCTGGGTAGGTTAGTAATTACATTTTATGTATGTGGATGTCACTTTGCCAATGGGTGCCCTATTTCCGTTAGTTACGGGTGTATATTCCATCTGAAGCAAAATGTTTTGTAATATGAATGAGATCCAGGTGTCCTAAATCTGAAGAGACCATAAGGAAGAAACAATCAATTTATTTTTTTTATGAAATGTTAGATCTCTAGGATTTTAGCAAGTTTTTTGTGGTATGTGATTCTGTGTGTGTGTGTGTTGGGGGGGGGGTATTTTTGTGTATGCTCATTTTTGTGGCAGGGCCTCTACCTTGTACTAGGGTAAGGTTTCTTTGATCTTTGCATGCTTGTCTCTGCATGAGTATGCATGTGTTCTCGTATGGACTTTGTATGTATAATATGCCCTGTCATCCATGCTTTCTATGCCAACTAAGTTTCTCATTAAGAATTTTTAAAAAGTCTTATTGAATATTGCCATAAGTGAAATATATTTCTTTGTCAAACAATTCTTGTTATCTAATCCTATGTTGTTTCTGAAATGACTTTTCCCTGACTGCAAATTTCAGGTCCAAGGACAACTTAGCCTTCTTGCTGGTGGTGTGCTGACCTTTGGTCTGACCCATTATCCTTACTCAGAATTTGAGCTTATGGCTGAAGAACTTCTAATGAGTGAGTCCATAGTCAAGGTGATTTTTTTCTCTTTTTTAAGATCTGCTTTCTTGTCTTCATATGTGGTAATGTAGCATACATGGATTGACTTACTGTACTTGTAACCAGTATGTCCCTCTGTATGATACCGTATCAGCATATGGTACCTGTGTCTCACTTTTGTTGTGATGGCACCAATACTATGTATTGGTAGAGCGCAATACTGGTCAACTATGTTGTTAAGATATTTGTATGAGTACTGCTACCTAGATTTTAAACTTTGGTAGCACATGTATTCTTTGGGTATCTTTAATGGAAGGTGTCTGCCCTTAGGCCTGTTCATATATGTACTAGAAAAGCTGCTCTATTCTTTTCATGATAGAAAAGACTTACGACTGGCTCAGCCACCCAAAGTGGCTGGCTAGTTGGAATGGTAATGCAAACCTGAAGAGATGGGGTAGATATTTTGTTTTACACCTTATTATACTTTTCAACTTGTCGTGTACATTGTCACCACATTATATTATAATATGATTTGAACATTATTTGTTGTGCTTGCAGCAATTTACGTGACAGTCATATTGTGTACCCTTTGTTTGTCCATTTTTATTTTTCACACTCATACTTGCTTTTAACCTTGGTTTCTGGCCAATTCAATCCTCAGAAGTTTCATCCAGTTGACTAAATGATTGCCTTGATTTGTGCAAATAAATGCAAGCAATTAAAAAAATAACTATTAGAATTACTTCTTTGACAAGATGGCTTGTCTTCATCTTGATGATTTGGTATCCAGCAGACTTGCAATTCCCTGTTTTCTTTCTACCTTTATTGTATTTCATGATAAGGATGTGGAAGAAAGTTAAATTCTGTAACACGTCTATGGTTGAACACCAGTGGTGGTGCCCCTGTCATATTTCTCAAAAAAGGGGAAAAAGAAGTACCCACAACTATTCATGTTCAAGTAATCTAACATAATATATCTGTGCAACTCCTGCATCCAGTTTTTCTTGTCCTGTTTCAGTGTCTCCCCTTTGCATGCTGCTAACTAGCAATTTTTTCCTTTTAGTTGCCATAGATATCATCATCATAATATGGTCCCAAGAAATATACTTCTTGTATGTCATATTTGAACATTTGTTTTATATTCTTTATGTTTCAAATTTATTGTTTTGCCCTTTATATTTCTCCAATCTTCAGCTATTACAGTGGGTTATTAATCTGATTTTAATAGTTCCAATTAACTCTAGGTGTTTGGGGCTTTGCGAATGTCCGTAAAGATGCTTTTGATGTGGAACTCCAGCATGCTAATCAACGGGGGTGGAGATACAATAGTTGCAACATCATTACTTGAAGCTAGTAATTTAATTGTTTTGAAGGTATGCTACTGAGTCTTCACCTGTAAATTACTTACCATTGATTTATTGGTTCTCTCTTTATAACAGAACTCATATGTTTTTTATGTCAGGAATCTTCCATGATTCAATCTAATGCCAATCTTGGTGTTCATGGTCAAGGCCTGCTGAATTTATCTGGACCTGGAGATCTGATTGAAGCACAACGTCTAATTTTATCACTCTTTTACAGCATCCATGTAAGCTGGATGAGCTGAGATGCTTCTATTTCTTACTGCTGTTTCTTTTTATTTTTTTTCTCCATGCAATATCTATGCAGTACATATCATCATGTAATAATGCAACACATATAAACCGGGTCACGAGCTTTAGCATCTATATTCCATACAGTCATCTTATCCCAGATAGATATATCACCAAACTGATGCTTGCACTCATACTGAATTTGTAAACTATAATTTTGTAAAATAGCTCATCTGTTATGCTTCTTTCAGGTGTATTAATATGCTTGGGTCATCAAATCACTGATTCCTGTCCCTTCTTTTTCCCCCTTTTATATTTTGTCCCTCACTTTTCATGTTTCTTTATGCCTTTGCTCTATGGTCAATCATTTTTCTTCCATTCACCATATGGATTATGTAGTTTTGTTTCTCTTTGTAGGTTGGTCCTGGATCCATTTTACGTGGTCCCTTGATAAATGCAGCTAATGATGATATGTGAGTTTCATTGGAGTTAAAATCTGCATTTCTACCTTTGTTTTATTTTAATTTTGTCTTGTTGTTTAATTGATTATTGCTCCCATTAACGTTCCTTTTAGGGCCCCAAGGTTGAATTGTGAAATAGAAAATTGCCCCATGGAATTAATTCATCCACCTGAAGATTGCAATGTGAATTCTTCACTATCTTTCACCCTTCAGGTGCTTATATTTGCACATAATTAAATTCTTTTTTTTTTTTTTGAATGGAAGCAACTTATTTTAGAATTTAGAATTTATTCTACTATTCTCTAAATTGTCATGTTGGCAGTTAAATGTGCCCTTGCTTTTTTGCAGATTTGTCGTGTTGAAGATATTGATGTTGAAGGCCTTATACAAGGAACTGTTGTTCACTTCCATAGGGCAAGAAGTGTTGTTGTGCACTCTTCTGGAACAATTAGTGCAACTGGGTTGGGTATGACTTGTGCTCTTTAATCTAATTTAAATTGATAATCACCTCTATACAAACCATAAATCCATTGAACTTGTGTTTAATTAGTCGATTGGTTAGTGTTTCTTTGCCAATTTTTTGTCTGAAAAGTGGAAATGAATATCTGAACCTATGGTTAATGGACATCTGCTCTTGCTGGTGGTAGGGCTGTCATGTATTGAACTTTGCATCAATGAAAGAATGTAAAACTGATATGCTTTTTTCAACTGTATGCAGGCTGCAAAGGTGGCGTTGGTAGAGGGAAAATTTCAAGCAGTGGCCTTGGTGGTGGTGGCGGACATGGTGGGAAAGGTGGAGTTGGTTTCCATGATGGCACATTTGTTGAGGGCGGCATTGCATATGGAAATGCTGATTTGCCGTGTGAACTTGGTAGTGGCAGTGGTAATGACAGTATAACAACTTCAACAGCTGGTGGGGGTATCATAGGTATCTATGTATGATTATCATTAATTGGTTTATGCTGTATTGTTCATTTTCTAATATCGAAAAATGAGAAAGTGCATATGCAGATTCCATGTGGTAAAATTGTAGTTGTACAGTGCTTAGGTGAACATTACTTCAATTGATTTCTTAGCAGACTGCATTATTTTGCATCATGGGCTGATGTTTGAAATTTTCAGTCCAAAGTCATTAAGCTCCCCTAGTTGCTGCAAAAGTCAATGCTTAGCATGAATGTTGTTTTAGGTGTTCCAAAGATTCTCTTCCTTTTATATTACCTAGTCTGCTTAGCCTAATGGTGCTATTATGATCATGTTTTTTTTTTACAGTGATGGGTTCATTGGAGCATTCACTATCAAGTTTGTCTGTTCAAGGTTCAGTTGAGGCTGATGGTGAAAGTTCCAGGAATGTTGTTGGAGGTCATAATGATGCTGCTGCCAAGACCTCAAATGGAGGCCATGGTGGTGGTTCTGGGGGTACAATTCTTCTGTTTCTGCATTCGTTGACCCTCGATGATACTTCTGTCCTTTCGAGTGTTGGTGGGTTTGGTGGTCACAACGGTGGTGGTGGTGGAGGTGGTGGAAGAATTCACTTTCATTGGTCTAATATTCCTACTGGAGATGAATATTTCCCAGTTGCAACTGTGAAGGGAAACATAAACTCAAGGTCAGATCAGATTTCTTCCTTTTTTACTTAGTTTAT
Organism: Metroxylon sagu; assembly: GCA_017589505.3. Lineage (NCBI taxonomy): Eukaryota > Viridiplantae > Streptophyta > Magnoliopsida > Arecales > Arecaceae > Metroxylon > Metroxylon sagu. The sequence goes on along the minus strand of JACVBY030000310.1, from coordinate 218,301 downwards.
TACTTGTTATTCTTATCACTATCACTTTCGGACAGACACACACATACACAGAGAACTTTATTTTTTTTTGGTTGTTGGGGTGGAAGGTGTGGGGCTCTTATGCATTAAAATGTTCTTTTTGGTCTGACTAGTACTCTTATGAATCCTAAGACATGATTGTGTAATTCTCATGATTCTCAGTTGTTCTGGTCAATTCTTCAGGCACACATAAAATGGCTAAACATGCTGATGAACAAAAGTTTAAAAACGGCACAAATAACATGAAGGATTGCTAAAAGAAAGTTTTGTTTTGAACTATCTAACGTGTGCTTTTTTGAGTTCTTCATCCATGGCTTGGAAATGGAGCATGGGCTTGGAAATATATTTGGGAACAAACTGAAGAGTCACTGTTTGCTTGCGTGTGAAGTGCTGAGTACAGTCTATCTTTGGGTAGTTGGTTGGATTTTTTTTTTTTTTTTGCTTTTCTTTTTGTCTTTAACTCTGTTAGTAATTGCTGTTTTCTTGTAATGTCTTTCTATATGATTTATCTGTCATCTTGGAGACATGATAGATTATGTTGAGTTGCCTATATATATATATATATATATCCTTTCTTTGAGATTCTGCTCATGCGACTAGTTGGGCAACATGTTAATGCAACTTTAGAGCAGGCCTCCTAGGGTTTGCATTCATCTTGCAAGCCACTGACTGAACGACAACGACATTTCTGATTGTAAGCCATAAAGCCGCTGAGTGAACTGGAAACACATTCCTGAAATATGCAGAAAATGTAAATTGTTCTTTTAGGAGGAATAAAAGCCACTAATCCTCAAAAATCAATCATAATCTTGATGTAGCTGGTCAGATGTAACTTTTTTGTCAGAAATTGTTAGTTATAAGCTATTTATATCTTAGACTTTTTTTTTAAGTGTGGTATTGTTGGAGCATTTGATAAGTACTTTTTACTTTTGTAATTACAATTCCTTTTGAAGTTTTTGCGTTGGTTTTTTTTTATAGTTTACTGTTTAGCTTCTTTGTGCACTAATGTGAATTCACATTTTTTTTTTTTTTTTTTTGCTCTAGAGTGTGTGCTTTGCATCTGCTATATGATCAGTGTGGAATTGTAGAGTGGACTATATAGTATATTGTGGATTTTACCACTTATGCTCAGAAACATATTTGGTAGAAATAAAATATATAGTATAGCGTACCATACCGAACCAGCAGCGAACTGGTGGTGTACCAGTCAGGTGAACCGAAAGGCCTTAACCCATGAACCATTGGCAATTCGGTATGGTTTGGGTTTGATTCAGGGCGGTTCGACCCTTGTATAGAACCAAACCACCTAATCGTATCGGTTCTAAGACAATTGATATAGTGCACCCTGAACTGCTCGGTTTGGTACGGTTCAGTCATCTTTGCTTGTAAGCAGATATGTCATATATCAGTTAATGTCATGTTCTTTGATTATAATGTGGTCCTTGCAATAAGTGTTTAGTATCATTTTCTTTGGCAGGGGAGGCATGGGTAGAGGTGAAGGTTTTGCTGGAGAAAATGGAACAATTACTGGAAAAGCTTGCCCAAAAGGCCTCTATGGAATTTTTTGCAAGGTAGCTTATGCTTTAGTCAAAAAGAGGTTATTTTGTTGTACTTTTTATTATTTTACTTCCATTCTAAAACATTTCTGCATTGTATGTCTCTTGTCTACATACATGATTTTTTTTGTTGCTGGGTAGCTTTTCAACTTTGGTTTCCTTGTTTCATCAGTCATCTATTTGCTTTAGCTTGTCATGTTACTTGAGATTTTACTTGTTAAATATGGGCACGGGAGTGGAAGTGGCAGTCTGGACTTAGAATGGAACTTTGGCATGACATATTAGTAGGTAACACTCCAAAGCAGACTAGGAATTGCTTTCAAGAGCTCAAGTAGGAAGGTTTCATTTTTTTTTAATATCGGTTAACCAGATAAACTACCAATATCTTGTTCCAGGTTCACATTATTAAAGAATTAATACAAGGAATTAATAATGCATTTTTTTGTTCTGAGAGAGTTCTCTGTGACAGTTTTTTTTTTTATCATTCAAACGCTTGACTAAATCTAAAGAAATCCTGAACCTCCTTTGCTTTATAACTTTCATTTTTTTAATCATGTCTTTATTTATGTACAATGTAGAATGGGTAAATGTCATTTTATGTAATGTTTTATAATATTTTCACCAGATTCTTCCAAAGCCTGCCTACTTGCTTTATGTTTCAAGTAATTGCTTCCTTCTTTCTTTTATCACATGGACCTGTCAATTTAGCCTAAATTACTTTCACCCGATATTCAAGTATGGATGTTGCTAAGATTTTTTTTATGTTCCTACATGTTTCTAGGCACATAGACACACACTTGAACCCAGCACACTAACCCATGTAACATAGCCCTTTGTTCACACCTGAATGCTTCTCAGATTTCCCCATCCAAAAAAATGCTGCTAAGATTTGATGTATCAAAAGCCTAACATGAAATGCAGAATAAAATAAATAAAGTTCATAAAAATAGATAGAAATGAGAAAAAGTGAAAAAAATCAGTAAAAATAAGAAAATGTAAATGCATTTGATGCGTATCTAGGAGCTCCTTTTTTGTAGGATAACTGAACACTTACCATATTACATTAGCTCAAAGTTTCCCATTACAATAGCTCGAAAGAACAACCTAAAGTATCATCAAGGGCCTACAAAATAGACCAAGGGAGCTCTTTTGGTATAATATGACGTGCTAGCACAAAGAGCAAAGATATTTCTTCAAGTATACTCAAATGTGGGGTATGCTAATTACACAAAGAAACCTTTATTAAATGATGAAGAGTAAAAAGACAAGTAACAAGGATGCTTCACTTATTACTGCATGCGAAGTGCCTAGCTATTAAATAAGGCATACACCAGTTAAACCACCAATCTTTAAACAAACTCCCAAGAGTCAATCTTCTTCGGTAAGTGACTTATCAGACAAGCAGTCATTATCACACTTCATCATATGCATGCTGGCTGCATGTGTAATACACTTGTAACTATTTTCGTGGTTGGTTGCTTGCTATGTGACTGTTTATGTGAAACTACTGTGTTGCACTCCTCATAACTTCTCCCAATTTAAGTTCCTCTTTTCTATTAGCCTGTTATTTACGGTGGCATATCATTCACCTTCACTAGGCTGTGGGAATTTATTGATTTATATAAGGGAATAAGTCACAGGTTTTGTTTTCTTTGTTTACTCAAGAGGGAAAGAAACCAGTGAATCCAAGTTATAATTATACATTTGTAACATTCAGCTTATTGTGAGGGATCTTCCTAGATTGGCCTAGTTTGAAGGTTGCTGTGCATTACATCATGTTCAGGCTGATGCTGAGGTTGGAGTGCCTAGAAGTTGGTATTATTTGTAACTAATACTTGTAGAAATTATGTGGCTAAAGTATGAGCCAATTATTTGGACATTGACTGAGAATTGCCTCAGAGTTTTTCTTATATCCAACTTTGATATTAAGATACCTTTTTACAGAATGATTATTTCTCTTTGTCTTTTTCTTCAAGAGTTAGAAGCTGAATTACTAACAAAGAAAAGCCTAAAGATTTCTGTCAGAAAATTGACGATAAGTTTCATGTAAATCCGTGAAAACTTTGATATCAATCTAATTAAGTTTCAGACAAATATTTGCTAATTTGATGCTCAAGATTCCAGCTTTTTTCTCCATCAAAGTAGGGGTTCACGGTATAATCCTTGGTTGATTGGAAGAAATGTATGAAATCCAGTCTCATTGAGATCCATTGCATTAAACTTTACACATTTAGGTGTTAATTAATTAGCACATGGAATATGACTACATGAAAGTTAACTATATTATAAGAACAAGGAAACCGCCATATTATTCATGTATTCTTGTTCTACTGTAGCTATAATATCACCCTTGAACCATCTTTATTTTCCAATTTTTATTCATCTTTAACTGATGTTGCTAATTTGTGAAATGTTTCTTTCTTGCAATCATACAGGAATGTCCTTTGGGAACTTTTAAGAATGTCACTGGATCTGATAAGGCTCTTTGTTATCCATGCCCCTCTGATGAGCTTCCCCATCGTGCTGTTTACGTGAGCGTTCGAGGTAGCTCTCACATATATGCTTGTTAATTTATTTATTTTTAGTTGCGAGTTAAAATTTATACTTTCATATGTTTCCTTTAATTAGCCCACCTATTACTAAATTAGTTATTACTTATCACAGAGTCTGCATGCCGAACTTTACTGTAGAGACCCTTTTTTTCCTATTTTGCTTGTTAGGTTGCTTAATCTTTGGGTGCTTATAATTTGTTGTCTGAGAGTCCATTTGCTTCTAACATGATTCTCCTTGTGGAATTTTCTGTCAATTTTCTCTAAACTTGCTGCATTTTTTGTACAGGAGGTGTTGCTGAAACCCCTTGCCCATACAAATGTATATCTGAAAGATATCACATGCCACACTGTTATACAGCTCTTGAAGAGTTAATGTACACTTTTGGTGGACCATGGTTATTTGGTCTTCTTCTCTCTGGCCTTCTTGTCTTACTGGCTCTAGTTTTAAGTGTTGCACGGATGAAGTTTGTTGGCACTGATGAACTACCAGGCCCTGCTCCAACTCAACATGGGTCTCAGATTGATCATTCCTTCCCATTTCTGGAATCATTGAATGAGGTGCTTTGCTGCATCTGGTCTCTTCTGGCAACATGTTCTCAAAGTACAATTTTATTTGGCTTTCTATGCCTTGATTGGGAAGTTTAGGTATTCTTCTTGCATGCAGGTCTTGGAAACAAACAGAGTTGAGGAGTCCCAGAGTCATGTGCATAGATTGTACTTTATGGGTCCAAATACCTTCAGTGAGCCTTGGCATCTCCCACATTCTCCTCCTGAGCAAATTATAGAGATTGTGTAAGTTATAGGTCATGCTGTTGCATTATGCTGTTTTCAAATGCCTTCATTTTTCCTTTTTCTTTGGGATAAGAAGCAGCCAATAGGCAATCATTATGAGATTGTCACAAGATTACAAAAATCCTCCCTATCTAATTGCTGAGGAGTTGGGAGAATAGTACTAACATGATATTACATTTAGTAGCTTGAGCTGGTTGGGCCAGCCAATTTGTTGCTTTGTTCATTGTCCTAGGAATCTATATGATATTCTGCTGGTTCAGTTTTTGTTTCCTCCCTTTAGTTCCTGTTCTCTAGATTTTCTTTAGTAATGTAGATTTGCTCTGCATTCAAAAGGTATTGTTGTACGGTACCTCTTAACTGATTTAAGATAATTTTATTGTCTTATGGGCTCCATTTGCATGGCAGGTATGAGGATGCATTTAATCGATTTGTTGATGAGATTAATGCCCTTGCTGCCTATCAGTGGTGGGAGGGATCAATCCATAGTATTTTATGCATACTTGCATATCCGCTTGCATGGTCTTGGCAACAATGGCGTCGGAGAAAGAAGTTGCAGCAGCTGCGTGAATTTGTTCGATCAGAATATGATCATGCATGCTTACGTTCTTGCCGGTCGCGTGCTCTTTATGAAGGGCTTAAGGTTTGTCTAGTTAGGCTTCATGGTTGCAGTGTGCAATGTCACATGTTTATTCATTTCTATTAGCTTATCAAAAGTTCCATCTATCTTTGAGTAATTAGATATGGCCTGCCTACACTTAAATAGACCAAGTTATTTAGTCAAATTAGAAATGAATTTCATTATAAAGTATTAGTTTTTAGCTCATGGAGGGTGGGGTGGTAAAATTGAAGTCTTGAAGCATGGGAGAATCCACCCAGACTGGTGTTATGATCAGGGAAATTCCTGTATAATTGGAAGTCTTGCATGAGTTGCTCAACAATTTATACGCCTGGGATCAATATTTTGCGGTTAGAATATGTCGATCAGGAGGGTATTCATCCAGGGCTGCAGTGTCACGCAGGTGGGCTGGCACAAGTTCAGTGCTTAACAAGAAGACCTAATACATTTTTTTTTAAAAAAAATGAAAATTCAAAAATGGAATTAATAAGTGCAATACTGGGCACTGTGCCAATATTGGCCTGACATTTTTTTTTTATTTTTTCGTTTCTCTTTTTCTTTTTAGATCTAAACTAAGTTTGAGAGACGACCTTTATCATTGACTGTGATAATAATTGAGAAGCTTTGCATAAATATGTGTATCCACATGGTGCAAGGCTTTATGTCCCCATCTTACTGTTGATTTTGTTTAGGCTAAAGTTAGTTCTGATCCAATGTCACTTAGCCTTCCTTGTGTATCAGCCAATGGCTGTAATGATGCTTAATCTGCTTGTTTATCAGGTTCTGGTTGGTGCAGTCCAATTCAATGTTTCAATTGGATCTATATAAGTACTCTGCATGAGGTCTGATATTATTAAAATTATGTCACATACTTGGACCCAAAACATGAAGCTATTGAGAGGCCAGTTGTAGGATCTCTACATGGATCTGGCTTTGGTTTCGCTTTTTTGCCCTGGTTAAGTTTGGACTAAAATGTGGTCGGGGTCTCCTTGAACCACTTGAATCCATAATTCTTATGCATCTTGTGATTTTATCAGGAGGCTTATTCAAATTTTATGCTACTACTATCCAAGTTTTATTATTTTTCCCTTCTATAAATGTTTGAACTGATTTCAAAGTCCCTTCGGTTGGACTATCTTTGGCATTTGTTGCATGTGAGATTTCTTTCTACAAGAATACAGCCCCATCTTCTATGCTGTTATCTGATGTATCCCAATCACACTTATGTATATGCTTAGCATGTGCTTTATTTTTCTCAATTTAAAACATTTGCCCCCTATCCTGCAGAGTTTTCTTTTGTTTTGCAATAAAATTAATGAGCACAGTAATATTTTTCCAACAAACATCACATGCTATGAAGTTTCATATGCTGACTTTTTTTTGTACATGATAATGAGCATATTTTTGTAAAAAACCCTTTTTTGAGGGATTACGGCCAGCCTTTAGTGTTGATCCACAAAAATTGAAAGTTGGCTACCCTATCATCTCATAGTTCTTGCCTCTGTCAGTATGTGCCCATGCTTGTCTTGTATGTTGACATATTCTTTCAGCTAGCTTTCTTCCTAGCTAGTAACCATAAAATTCGATGTATGCTTCAGCCATGAACTATGATTTTCATAGTGTTTGACAATGCATAGTGGAACCAAATGCAATTTCAGACATTAGATCATAAGTTTCAAGGGTTATGTGCACATTATGAATATGGCCTTTACATTGTCATAATGTTCTGTTACACCACATGAACCCTTATTTTCCTCTTTAGTTCTTGTTTCAGGATTTCATTACTCATGCTAGGCAGTAAATTTAAATCAATGTTATGATTATTGTGATTCTTAAACCAATAGTGCTAAGGTTGTAGTAATTCGTCCCTTTGAATCCTTATGAGTTTTCCTTTTCCCTGATTTGAATTGCTTGGAATGGCACATGTCATGCCATCTTCGTATTAAAGACCTATTTGGATTGATGATATTACTTTTCTGTGTTACCTGAAAAAAAAAAAAGATATTACTTTTCTGTGTAAGCATGCCTTCTCTGTTATAAGATTGAAGTCATATATGCCTTTTTTGATCTGCTGAATGATCAGACTGAGCTTCTTGTGTTTTGACTCAATTTTTTTGCCAACATTTTTCTGCCAACATTTTTCTTTACTTTCGGTGAAATATTTTAACAACCATGAATTTTGAAAATATTGCCTTTTTTTTTTAATACCTGGCTGTTATTGTATATCGAAAGATCTTTAAGTTAATCATCACAAGCTGATGCAAGTTGACCCTTAAATTCTATTTTTGTTGTATTCGAACATTCTAGTTATTGGAAGGGCTACCACTTTCTTTGGGCTGATTCTACTGAATGCTGCAACTTTGTGTTTTTGGTAACTAGTAGCTTTTTTGCCGGTCAATTGGAATGTAGCTTTATGATCCTGGAAATTAGAAGATATTTTACATAGATCTCAAGGATTTTGATTTTTTAATATTTGTTTCAGTTATTTAGCTTTATGACCAATAGGTTTATTTGTTGATATAAATCAATATGTTCTCTTTAGTGTAGTGGTTTGTAGTATTTGAAGGCTTTGCATATGTCTTGTGTAACCTATAAAAGCTTCAGGCTTAGCTATTCATTGTACTATCTCGATGTAGGTGGCTGCAACCCCTGATCTTATGCTGGGATATGTAGATTTTTTTCTTGGAGGAGATGAAAAAAGGCCCGATCTTCCTCCTCGTCTGCATCAAAGATTTCCCATGTGTTTAATCTTTGGAGGTGATGGAAGTTACATGGCTCCTTTTTCACTCCACAGTGACAATGTCCTCACTAGCCTTATGAGTCAGGTTTGTTCAACATATATGATCTAAGGACCTTATCTTTTACTGTTTGTTCCTTAATCTTAAAATCTGTATTTCGGTAGCATAAATATGCTGTGTCACTTTTTGCCTGCAGTCTGTGCCACCAACAATATGGTATCGGCTGGTGGCTGGATTGAATGCACAGTTGCGTCTGGTTCGTCGCGGACACCTTAAAGTGTTATTTTTGCCTGTTCTTAGCTGGCTTGAAACTCATGCAAATCCTGCTCTGAACTTGCATGGTGTATGCATTGATCTTGCCTGGTTTCAAGCTACTACATTAGGATATTGCCAACTTGGTCTTGTGGTATATGCTGTAGAAGGTGAATCTGAGGCTACGGTGGTTGATGGTGGTTCTAGAACTTTAAAGGTTGAACAACCTTCACGGTAGGTTTTTTTTGGCTTACCTTGTAATTTGTACGCCTATAGTTTCATGGTAGTTATATGCACATTGCTTATAAATTTTCTTTTTATCAATTCATTTCATGGCAAAAACAATATACCGAATATTTATCTCCTTGCAGAGTGTACAATACCCATAGAGATTTTCAACTAGTCCACTTGAGAAACAGAGAAGCTGTCGCATGTAAAAGGATAAGTGGAGGAATTATAGATACCTACAGCCTCCGGATGCTTGAAGACAAGAAAGATCTATTTTATCCTCTCTCTCTCATAGTGCATAATACTAGACCTGTTGGCCATCAGGTTACTTTTTTTTAATATATGCATATATATTCTGATTTATTGCATTCTTCATTTTCTAAAATCAAGCTTGATTGTATTTATTTATTTATTTTTGATGCAACTGTTGATTTTGTTTGTCATTGTTTGCTGCAGGATCTTGTTGGTCTAGTCATCTCAGTACTGCTCTTGGCAGATTTTAGCCTAGTGTTACTTACGTTGCTCCAACTATATTCCTTTTCTATGGCAGATGTCTTCTTAGTTTTGTTTGTTCTTCCTCTGGGTATACTTTCACCATTTCCTGCTGGAATAAATGCCCTTTTTAGTCATGGACCTCGACGATCAGCTGGCTTAGCACGTGTTTATGCTTTATGGAATATTACGTCCTTGATTAATGTTGTAAGTTCTCTTACTGTCATCCTTGATTACTGAAAACCAAGTGTTTCTGCTAAATTGTATTATTAGATAGCTGTTTTTACTTCATATGGACTTCAATTTTCAATTGGTTGTTGTTGAGACATTTATCAATATATTGTAATATTAACTCTTTTAGTTTCTTGTGTTGCATAGCTTAGCTTTCCCCCATACATTACACAGGAATCTTTTGATGACTAAAGTCTTCCCTATATGATTTTAGGGCGTAACAAAGTCAATCTGGGTCATGTGGTTCGTCATACTAGAAAAAAGACCAACTAGCATTTAAGGAAAGTGAACCATAGATGTTGCTTTTTTAAATGGTGTTTGGTTCTTCAAAGGCTAAGGACAATGTAGGAAGTGAGAGCTGTTCAAAAGGGGCCTTTGGTGTTTTGGTGCTTAAGAGTTTTCTCCTTTGATCTATGATATGTGCCCAAATTATCCTAATGGTTTTATCCTTCTGTCATATGTTAGTTTAGAGAGCCTAGACATTCATGCAAAGTTTTTGCCTGGATGCATAAACTTCTTAGAACCTTATACTATTTTTAGTTGCTGTTGGAGAGAGCGCTTGACAGTAAATGTCTATAGAATATGATCCGAATTTATTAGTTTCAGTGGTAAGGTTTTCTGCATTCTGAAATTTTACAATTATCATGTTGTTGATGTTTCTTTGACACCTATTGTTTTATTCCCTATAAAATTCATCCTTGATTTTGGGCTTGTGTTGTTGCTGTAACTAGCCATGCTTGTCACCGTTATCTTACAGGTAGTCGCCTTCATATGTGGGTTTGTACATTACAAATCTTCCAGCCGGAAGCATCCAAGCCTACAACCTTGGAGTTTGGGCGCGTGAGTAGAACTTTGCCTTATTGATGGATTAATTTTTTGACCTTTCTTTGTGTATGAATATATATAAGAATTTATATACTATTTGTGAGAAGGTAAAATTGGAGGGCATGTAGTTTAATAGCTGACGTAGGTATGTTGGTGTGTGCTCATATTGGCAGGGATGAAAGTGGATGGTGGCTGTTTCCTGCTGGTCTGGTGCTGTGTAAATGTATCCAGGCAAGACTCGTTGATTGGCATGTTGCTAATTTAGAGATCCAAGACCGCTCATTGTATAGTAATGACCCAAATGTATTCTGGCAGTCGTGACAAATTCCAGTGATCAGTGATTTTCGGAGTTATATGCAACTCGATTTTTTTTTGAGTTGAAAAGAGAGGGGACGGAGTGGGCCTTCTTCCTTCATCAAGTTTTTTTTTTTTTTTTTTTTTTTTTTTTTTTTTTAATAATTGTGCATCGGGTCCTATTTATCAGTTAATCCGAGTTAACGTCCCTTGTGGATCTTGTGCGGTCATAGATTTCACTTCACTGTATATATAAAGGTGTACTCCATTCATTCTTTGTAAACATATCGAATTACAGTGGCATTATATAATGGCTCTTTCGCTAACAAGTAAAAGAAATAGGAAGTTCTGATCGCAATTTATCAGATGATTGTATGCTGCATTTCTCCACTGGCTGTGATGATTTTTGTCATTTTGCTGCTTATGAAGTGGATTTGTGTTGACGCCTCATGTCACTACCTCGTCTTTCGCCTTTGGAAGGGTCTTAACCATGTGTCATCTTCCAACGTCAACTTCGATGCTGGATTCGTTGTCGAGCCTGTCTGCCATTGGATGGTGATGCCTTGTAGATATTTGATATTAATTCCATCTTGCACGTTGGGACTGCATTTGGGTTTAGGTTTGGTGAGGAGCTGGCTTGGTGAGATTGTAGCGGATGATGATTACAGCTCGATCAACTTCAGCTTTACCTCATGGAATTGAGGATGGAATTCGGTTGCGCACTTCATAGAATTAAAGGATGGAGATGAAACTCAGGTGTAGTGTGTTCATTGATTATATATATATATATATATATATAGTTAAAACTCAGGTGCAGTGTGCTGTTTATGACTATTGATTTTGTTTTTTATATATATATTTTTTGGTACAGTGCGTTGTGTGTGTGTTTATTAGTTTGTTTCTATTTCTCTTTATATTTTTTCTTTCTATCATCATTTGGTTCTTCTAGAGAAGTTGAGATAGGAAAGAGATAGGTAGAACAATTTAATTTTTCTTTGAGGAAGATGAACAATAATCAGTCGGATAAAAAATGGCTTCTTTTAATCCAATGGCTGTCAGGTAGGCTGGATGTTAGAACTGATGTTAGCTATTGCGCACAGATGATGTTTGTCCTGGCAGTAGAGCGGGTAGGGATTAGTTTTAACCCATGCCATCTTTGTCCTTAACTTTTCATGCCTTATCATTTTCTCATCGTATGCCCTATCAATCTAATAATTTTAGTTTCCATTTCCAACACAGAGAAACAGAAATCCCCAACCTTTGCCTACTCTTTTTTTTAAAGAAAGAAAATATCTTAAGAAAAATTTTCTAAAATATTTAAAAAGTTTTTTAATACTTTAAAATAAAAAATATTTAAAAATATAGATTTCTTGCAAGTTTAGAGAGGGTTTGAGGATAGAGAGCATGAATGCGAGACCTGCTCTATCTTTGATTATGAAGTTTTTGGACTTTTCTGGAATTTGTCTGAATCCGACGGTGAGGGGCGGAGTCCTCGTCAGATTGGGATAAAGTTATCGTGCGAGCTGCATGGATGCATTGGCATCATTGATGTTTTTCTGGCTCCTGTGTCTCTTGGGACGGACGCGGCAACCCCAACCCAAAACTAATATATATTGAATTATTTCAATATTCTATTAAATAAGTATATACAATACAATTGAATATAAATAATATATGGTATAATATAATATGATGCAACGATACGATATGATATATAGTAAGGCTATTTTCAGAGTAATCAATGTCCAAAACCACTGCGGCGAGCCGGATGTTATATTAACTTATAGGCAATAGAGCTGCGGGAGTATTTTGGTCATGAGAAAAAGGGCCTCATTTTGCCACCAGTTTTTTCTGCGTGTGTCCTCGTTGTTGAGGTAAGATCACTCGGTCTCCTGCTGCAGGTGGGGGTGAAATAGTTTAATAAGTCCAGATACGATCGGAATGAAGTTTGAGAAGGAAGTGAGAATCGGACAGCAAATGTCTCTTTAAATATCACTTTTAGATGCTTCTCCTTTTTTTAAAAAATTAAAAGATCCTAATTAGACTATTAAATGTCTCTTAACAATTATCCCAGGAGCACATTAATAAAACCTATATTTTAAAACTACATCCATGGACAACGCTTTCCTCCCAGCAAAGAGAGAAGAGGCTTGTTTAGCTGTGAAGTACTCAAAGTGCTTTCTATAAATTTTTTTTTTATGAAAAATAGGAAACAGGGTTTCATATTCAAACCATTTTTTTTTTAAAATAATAAATAGAAACCCATATTTTCCATACATTTAGTTTGAAAAATATTTTAAGATTATTTTTTATTATTTTTCTTTCAAAATAAAGCGATATTTTTCTTATGTTTTTTGTCAGATAGTCACCATCCACTGCCTTCACTACTAACCATTTTTTACTATTTGCCACCATAGTCACGACTACAATCACTATCATACCATCACCCATGATCCTTCAGTATCATCACCATCATCATACCTCTATCATCCAACAACAGTGTCGACCACAACCATTATACCTCTACCATTCTCCACCTTACTACCATCATATTTCCGTTACATCAGCCATTCTTCTCCATTATTACTATATCTCTACCAACCACCATTACTGCTACCACCACCTATATCATCCATCATCATTGCTGCAACTATACCTCAATCACCTATCATCATCATCACTTTATATGTGTCACCTGCTACTATATTTTTATCACCAACCACTACCTCTACCTATCCTTTACTATCAACCTTCACCACCATTGCCACAACCGCTATAACCATATCACCATCATAGTTCTACCATCCATCCCCAATGTCATGACCATGCCACCCCCTCTATCACCCTCTTCTACCATCATCACCAAACCTTCATCACTCACCCTCTATCACTATCATCATTATACCCATCATCTTTCACCATTACCATCACCACTGCTGCCACCACCACTTCCACCATTGCACTATACCTATACCTCTCACCACCATTATCATCCTCCTCCACCACCATTCACCATCATATCTTTATTACCTACTATTACCTTCGTAATACCTCAAAATAATTTCATATTAGATAGAAAAAAAAAGTTTAAAAAACTTATAATTTAAATTCACCTATTATCAGTTAACCTGGACTCAACCTGTTAACAGGTTAATTGGACGAGCAAATGAGCTTGGGGCATTACAAATGGTATCAAAACCGATCCGGATGTACGAAAGTTGATGGACATGATGAAAAACCACCTTTGTAAAGTAACTTAAATTCACCTACTACTAATTAACTTAATTTGAACTTAAGTTTTTATTATACCTCTATTACTCATTATTACTACCACCATCTCTCTACTATTTATCACCACTGTCACTATGCTACCATCTCTCTGTTAACCATCATGATATCTCAATCACCAACCACTTTTCATGATTCATCTTTTTTATAATTAAAAATTAATTTATTATTTTTAATAAATAAATATGCTTTTCAATTTTTTTTTATAAAAAAGAAAAACCAAAAATGAAGCAAAAAAAAAAAAAAGGAAAAGATAAAAAACATTTTCAGCGCCTAAGCAAGCTCTAATGTGTTTCGTGGTAATTGTTCACTATTGGAGAATCGTTGCCTTGCTAATTGCATCTATTTATTACTGTTTCTTTTGTTTCCCCTTGGTAAAGTTGAGAGAGTGGTGGTGATTTTTACTTGCGTACAGGACGGTATTGGCCGCTGCCGCAGTCGAAGTAGCGGCTGTCTGCTTGTCCTGCCACATGTCATATATATATAAGCCGCATGGTGCGCGATTCACCGCTAGTTTTTATTCATAAGGTATGGGAACAGGAGCATGGTAGATGGTTGGTGGCACAGTTAAAAAGACGTAAATTTACGTATGGTGCTGCATGTGATTGCGTGGTGACCAGAAAGTATTGGTGGTAGGTAGTAGTTCAGAAAGTATTGGTGGTAGGTAGTAGTTCAGTCAGACATTGATATCAATCATTCAACGCAGCGGATAACCCAACCCCAACTCTATCCAACGGTTTGCAGCAGCAGGATTCCCATTCTTTATATATATTTTTTTTACTTTTAAAATTTTTGAAACTTATAAAATATAAAATATATTTCCAGAAGGAAATTAATCCGATTATGCATTAGCTAGCTGACCGGGAACACCCGGAGGCTGGGATGAAATGTGCGAACGAAATCTTTAAATTTATTATTTTTTTGGTAGCCGTGGAGAGATGACAGTAATGCGCAGCCTACTTGCTGGCTTGAATAAACATTTATGATAATAATAATAATAAAAATAAAAATAAACTTCATTATCTAAGGTAGTACCATGGAGTGAGAATATTAAAGAGAAGCAGAGAGGAAAAGGAGAAGAAAAAAAAAATAAAATAAATAAAAGAGAAAATAAATTAAGAGATAAAGCAATAGAAACAAAGAGGAATGATTTCTCCAAATCTCTTATCCTTAATTTCTTAAAAAAATGAAGGTGATTCATAGTGCGTCTCAAGATTATTTTTGTTTTTTGCTTTTCCTTTTATTCTCTTGAGTGCAGCATCTTTTTTTTCTTTTCCTTTCTTTTTCAACGTGGAAGAGATGCAGAACTAATGCAACACGCTGTTCTCTTGACATATAGTAGCAACACTTTTCTACGGCAAATTATCCATAGATGATGCCAACCAACCAAGATCGAGTATGCTTGTACGCGCTCAACTTGCTTTTCAACGCCTATTGTTCGGATAAACAGGACCATATTGAAGCATATTCATTCCAGAAGTTTTTTTTTTAAAAAAATATTATGTACACCTAATTTAATTAAAAAATAAGTTAAAAGTCTACGGAGAAAGTAAAACTAATCTCCAATAACAAATCCAAGAAGAATTCTCTCTCTCTATATATATAGCTTTTTCCATAAGTCTATCAAATCTATCAATTGATTTTGAACGAAAATGCTTTTTTTCATCGAATTTTTTTTGAATGAAAATCATACTCATGATATTTATGCGTAATCTCCTTCACGGCCGCCCGCGCGCATCGTGGGAGCGGCAAAGAATACAAGATTTTTGGGTGACGAGACAAGTCGACAGTTCTTATCCGACCGTAAGGAATGCCAGTCACGTGCAAAACGGATACAATGAACGTAACCTGTCCTTACCACCTCATCTCTCTCTCTCTCTCCGTTGTATGAATGCTAGCCTTCGCTTGTTTGGCTCCCATCCCACCCTCTTCGATCCCCATCCACCGAAATAGCTGCTAGCTACCGTTCAGAACCATGTCGACCGAGAACTCGACCGACGGCTACTCTTCGTCCGGGCTCCCCATAAAACCCATCCCGGGGAGCTACGGCCTCCCCCTCCTCTCCCCGATCCGAGACCGCCTCGACTTCTACTACTTCCAAGGCCACGTCGCCTTCTTCCAGTCTCGTGTTTCCAAGTACAAGTCCACCGTCTTCCGGGTAAACGTGCCGCCGGGCTTGTTCATGGCCTCCGACCCCCGCGTCGTCGCCGTCCTCGACGCCAAGAGTTTCGCCGTCCTCTTCGACCTGTCCCTCGTCGACAAGACCGACGTCCTCACCGGCACCTACGTCCCCTCCGCCGCCCTCACCGGCGGCTACCGCCCCCTCGCCTACCTCGACCCCTCCGACCCCCGCCACGCCGCCCTCAAGCAGCTCGTCTTCGACCTCCTCGCCGCCCGTGGGCCCCGCCTCATCCCCTCCTTCCGCGCCGCTTACTCCGCCCTCCTCGACTCCCTCGACGCCGCCATTGCCAACTCCGGCCCTGCCGACTTCAATACCCTCAATGAGGCCACCGCCCTGGACTTCGTCTGCGATTTCCTCTTCGGCGGCGCCGCCCCCTCCCCCACCGCTCACAAGAAGGCCATCAAGTGGCTCTTCTTCCAGCTCCATCCCCTCGTCACCCTCGGCCTCCCAAAGCTCCTTGAGGAGCTATTCCTCCACTCCTTCCCCCTCCCCTCATTCCTCGTCCGCTCCGACTACAAGGCCCTCGCTACCTACTTCGCCGAGGTCGCAAAGCCAGTCCTCGACGAGGCCGAGAGTAAGAGGGGACTCTCGAGGGAGGAAACGTTGCACAACCTCATCTTCCTCGTCATCTTCAACGCCTACGGCGGCATCAAGCTCTTCTTCCCCGGGATCCTCAGGCGTTTGGCCGAGGCCGGCCCGGAGCTGCACGCCCGGCTCGCCCAGGAGATCCGATCCGTCGTCCGTTCCGAGGGTGGTGCAGTCACCGCCGCGGGTCTGGAGCGCATGGAGCTGACCAAGTCCGTAGTGTGGGAGCTGCTGAGACTGGACCCGCCCGTGGAATACCAGTACGCGAGGGCCAAGAAAGATTTGGTGATCGAGAGCCACGAGGCGGCGTTTAAAGTGAAGAAGGGAGAGATGATCTTCGGGTACCAGCCGCTGGCGACGAGGGACGAGAGGGTGTTCTCGAGGGGAGAGGAGTTCGTGGCGGGGCGGTTCGTGGGGGAGGAGGGGAGGAAGCTACTGAAGTACGTGTACTGGTCGAACGGGAGGGAGACGGAGGCGGCGGAAGTGGGGAACAAGCAGTGCCCCGGCAAGGACGTGGTGGTGATGGTGAGCCGCCTGCTCCTGGTGGAGTTCTTCCTCCGTTACGACTCGTTCACCGCGAAGGTCGAGATGCAGCCCCTTGAACCCAAGGTCACCGTCACCTCGGTGACCAAGGCGTCGTCCGCCGAGCAGTGAGCATACATGAGGCTGCCCTTCCTAGCGGACCACCGCCATGCGTGGGGTTGCGATCGGTTGTCAGCATTACCCATGCTGTCGGTGAATGGTTGCGCTGTAAACGTTCGGTGAATGATTGCACTGCAAACGTACTTTCTTTTTCTAATTCAAAAAAAAAAAAAAAAAAAAATCCTCTTGTTTATAAGAAATCTTGATCGATGATCACAGTTCAGTTCAAGAATAAGATATTCTATAAACAATGCCATGGTCTTGAAAGAATAGACTACGAGTGCTCATTAACTTTTGAGATTTATGATAGAAAGTGCGGTGATGATTATACTCTTCTTACAAGGGAATCCTTCGAGGTTTAAAAGGAAACCTTTTTAAAACAACTTTTTCTCGTAATTGGACCGAGAAATCTCAATTGTTGTGATTTTAGTGTCATGAAAAAGAGCCATATGATTGGCTTTAGACTGCTGCATTGTTTGGCCCGGCTGCCAGCATAGTCTTATAATTAGAGGTATAATCCGAGATATATACAAAAATGCGGAAAAACCTGGAAGTTATGAGGAAAAAACATAAATAATCGTAATCAAATGAGAGCAAACATTGATGGTTATGGTCTCTTATTTAATAAATATAGTCTTAATTTTCGCTGGTGCTTCCTCTTGTTTTCCTCTCTCAAGCTAGAGGTAGAGTAATTAGAAGGTATGTTCTCATTAAAGAAATGGTCCAGGTGTAAGTTTAATCCAAGAATGGCAGCATGCATAAGAGTTTTAGAAGACGAAACTTCAATGTTTGAGTATGATGAAAGATTGAAATTGGGAATCATGTACAAAGGGCAAAGAGACTTTTTTTTTTTTTTTTTTTATCCCCTGTTGAGCTGGGGATGAAATTTACCATAAAGTTCAAACTTTATTTTCTGAAAAAAATGCATGCAGAAAAAATGCAACAAAAATAAGGAACAGAGAAAATATCTAGGATCATTCATATGAAAAATGCAATTTCATCATTAAATATAGTACTTGATTTTTTTATTTTATTTTATATAAGTTTTTATTACAAAACAAGAAAGGTAAAAGCTATCCAATTGGGGCTTGCATGAAATTATATTTTTTTAATAAAGAAGAAGTAAAAGTTGCCACATGTTTTTGATCTTCGGGGAAGGAGAGACCATCCTTTCCAAGGGATATCGTTTCAAAGCATACTTGATTTTTCTATTTTATATAAGTTTTTATTACAAAACAAGAAAGGTGAAACCTATCTAATTGGGGCTTGCATGCATGAAATTATATTTTTTTAATAAAGAAGAAGTAAAAGTTGCCACATGTTTTTGATCTTTGGGGAAGGAGAGACCATCCTTTCCAGGGGATATCGTTTCAAAGCATACTTGATTTTTCTATTTTATATAAGTTTTTATTACAAAACAAGAAAGGTGAAACCTATCTAATTGGGGCTTGCATGCATGAAATTATATTTTTTTAATAAAGAAGAAGTAAAAGTTGCCACATGTTTTTGATCTTTGGGGAAGGAGAGACCATCCTTTCTAGGGGATGTCGTGTCAAAGCATTCTTGGTTTTTCTATTTTATATAAGTTTTTATTACAAAACAAGAAAGGTGAAACCTATCCAATTGGGGCTTGCATGCATGAAATTATATTTTTTTAATAAAGAAGAAGTAAAAGTTGCCACATGTTTTTGATCTTTGGGGAAGGAGAGACCATCCTTTCTAGGGGATGTCGTTTCAAAGCATTCTTGGTTTTTCTATTTTATATAAGTTTTTATTACAAAACAAGAAAGGTCAAACCTATCCAATTGGGGCTTGCATGCATGAAATTATATGTTTTTAATAAAGAAGAAGTAAAAGTTGCCACATGTTTTTGATGTTTGGGGAAGGAGAGACGACCCTTTACAGGGGATGTCGTTTCAAAGCATACTTCTTTGTGCAATGGCAAAATTGAAACCAAGCAAGGAACCACTTTTATCGCTCAGTCATCACCATACATCAGTGGTTATCTGCACGTGCCCATTTCCGTGCACGTGCCCACTTACTGACCTCTAATACCCAAATCAGTTGTTTCACTCAAATCAATATAATTTATTTTTTAAAAATATTTTTATAATATCTAACATTGAATTAGTCCTTCAATAATCCTTAATCATACAAAACAAAAATCAAATGAAAAATTTATTGAAAATTTAATAAAGATATATCGATATTGACATACTTTCAAAAAACTATGAAAATATCATTCTGTATTCTATAATTTAAGAATTATTTTTTATATTTTTATCTAATTTTTTATTTTTTTAAAAAAATCGTACTAGATGAGTTAGAAGTATAGTGAGAGTTATGAATTATTCTTTGATATTTATTTAGTATTTATCTCTTTATATTAAATTTTTTATGAAATTAGCATCTTATATGAAATAGAAAATTTATTAATTTTAGAAGATCTCTTTATAACTAGGTCCTAATTATGATATTTTGATATAAAAATTTTATATCAATAAAGTTTATTATTTTTTTCAATTTTTAACTTGAAAAGATTTTTTGCTAGTTATGTTACAAGACTATGATTTTATAAGAAGGAATCGGTGCTAAGCCAATAATTATTCCTTACATATAGGCTTGGTCACATTAATATCTCTTTTGCTAGAGAGATTCAACATCGTCATTTCTCTTAGAAAAATTCTATATCAATTCTAACTTTATGTTTTGAAGATAACATTTAGGACCTATTTGGTTTGATGTTGGAATCTAGATTAAATTTCATTAGAATTAGAATCAGAATCGAAATCATTTATTCCCTTTATTTGTTTAGTTCATGCAAAAATTAAAATCGGATTGATTCCTATTATTATTGTTTGGTTCATACAAACCTCAAAATCAAAATATTCAGATTTTTAATTTTTCTCATAAGCCAAAAACTTCAAATTTTGATTATTTTTGAAAATTTTGTTGATATATATACTCAGTTTAATATTCATTTCATAAATAAATAGATTTAAAAATTAATGAATAAATGAAGACCATAATAAATCGTAATATAATAATATCTATAAGATCTAAGAGCCATTAAGTACCAAAGAATAGAGAAAGAAAAAACCTCAAGTTTCTAGGATTTGATTGAAGTTTTTTTTTTAAATATGTGATTATAGTACATACTCAGCATTCGTCCTCCATTATCCATTACCTATGGAAATGGAGTAAGGTGGCAAGAGGGGCGCGAGAACAAGAATGGATGATTTACGAAGCTGGAATGGAAATCGTAATCCTAAGTATGGATCCAAATTATGAATCCTCTGTAAAACATGATTATGATTTTAGATGGAATTCAAATCGAATTTTAATTCCATCAAAACAAATAATGGAATCGAAATCGATAATTTTGATTTCCATTTCTCATTTTTGCAAACCAAATGGCCTCTTAGAGTTAATTAGATTTGTCTAGAATATATTGTACCTAAAAAATAAGCGATGATTCACATTTATAAGACTTTTTATAAATCTATTTTTAATAAATATCAAAATCAAAAGCATTATGATTAACATGTAATTTATGAATTTTATGAAGTCATATTTTCAAATTAAAAGGAGAGAATAGTTATAATTTAATATATTATTTTAGTTGTTAGAGAAAATATGCCTTTATGTTATAAAATCTTCTATTGAAGGTACTTCTTTGCCTAAGATTTGACATATGCATACCATATGAATTGATATTATATATTTCAGATTTTAAAATCCAAGTTGACTATGTCAAGATACCCAATTACTAGGGAAAAATATACATTAGTCAATGCTTAATTAGCAATAGAAGATAAACATTAGTCCATAGTTGCCAGTGAAGATTGCACATTGATTAATACTCAGTTATCAATAAGAATTATATATTAGTCAATATCCAATTAGCAATGGTAGTTATAGATTAGCTAATATTCAGTTGACAATTGGGTTTATACATTTATTGATGTCCAAGTGATGATGGGGGTTATACATTGGCGTTCAAATAATTCTAAGCTTATAATTAAGGGCATGGTTAGATTTGCTATGGAGATGAATGATGATGACTCTTATTATTATTATGAATATAAACTAAATATTTGAGAATTAAAAATATTTGGCTAAACTAAACTTTTAACCCTCGAACTTAAGGGGGTATGCCACTTTAGTTCTTGTACTACGAAAAATTTTTAAGTTATCCTTAAACTTTATTTTTTGTTTCTGTTTAGTTCTTACCGTTAAAACAGGGTAATACCATGAGGAGCTCACTTACGTGGCATTTGATGTGGCTGAAACTGGGCTAACATGACATCTGACCTGACTGAATCGATGACTTAAGTCATTCGACCTAGTTGAATTGCCGTCTCCCTCCTCCCCTCCCGCCTTGCCCTCATAGACACTACCATTGGCTCCATCATTTCCTTCACGAATTCCATCCGCTTCCTCTCTAGTTCTATTATCCGCTGCTGTTTTGATCTCTCCACCCTCTCATAAACCTTTGCAAACTTCACAATGGCCCTCGCTAACTCCCTAAAAGCCCCCTCCTTCCCACCGTCACCACCCAAACTCCCCTAGCGTCTCTGCTGCATTCTTGAGGCAGCAACATGAAACGGTCCATCATCACCATCCTTCTCGCCCGCGTCCTCGTTCTCGTCCTTCTTGTCATCCTCATCCACCTCCTCCTCATCATCCCCGACATGGCCAATTTCTTTGCGGGAGCTCTCTAAATACCCTGGCGAGTTCCTCAACCCGCCCGAATACATGACAGCATGAAGGTTAGGGTTGTGAGACTTCACGGTAAAGGTAAGGGAAGGAGGACAGCGGGAATTGGGTTGGGGCAGCATGAGGGTTAGGGTTCTGAGGCTTCACGGTAACGATGAGGGAAAGGGACGGCAAGAATTGGGTTGGGGATGGTAAGGTTTGATGAAAGGGGCAGAGGAAGGATTTGAATTATTGATAGATGGAGCAGAATTGGGCCCGATGAGAAGGTTGAGGCGCGAGAACAAGGGCCACTACGATGGCCCAAGCTTTGATTTCTCGAGCTTATACTTCTTCTTGAGAGTATCAACCGGTTCTTGCACTGGACGTCCGTCTTTTGGGGCTTCTCAAGCACTTTCTGCCACTCATTCACGGCATCGGCAACCTCTCTGTAGTCCTTCTATCGGAGGTTCCCCTAGCTCAGCTGCAAGTACCGACTTCCCTATGCCTCTATCAACACCTCGGATGCTCCCTCACTCTAGCAGTCCTCCCTCCCTCCAACGCTGCCGGCGTGCGTTGCCAGTGAAGGGTGGTGGTGGTGCACCCAAGGGCCGGGATCCATGGATTAATTAGAATTCGACAGTCAAAATCCATAGATTCAGTCATGTCGGATGCTACATTGGCCAGCTTCGGCCATGTTAGTTATACGTAGGTGAGCTCCTTACGACGTCAGCCCTATTTTAACACTAGGGACCAAACAAAAATAAAAACGAAAGTTAAGGATAATTTAAAAATTTTTTATAGTATAGGGACTAAAATGACACACATCCCTAAGTTAAAGGGTTAAAAGTTTAGTTTAGCCAAAATATTTTTACTTTTGCCTTATCTAAATATAATAAATTGATCGTATGCTTAATTTTATTAAGAAACTTATTTAATTTATTATTTAAATTATCTAGTTAAAATATTTATTGCTTACTAAATTATCGAGCTCATAATTTGATCTTTTACTCCTCTCATATTGATTCTTTATTTGAATTATCTTACCACTAGTGCTTAAGTTATTACATTCAAGAACACAATGCATATTGCCAATTTTAGTACTTAATGAGGCACATAAGAACTAACATGCACAAATTGTGATAATAAGTTTCCACTCAATTTATTGCGATAATAAGTTTGAAGTAGCACAAATTGAACTCAAAACCATGACATTGGTACCAAGTCCAAAAGCATTTATCTTGAAATCAAACTCAAATATTGAATCAGCTATGAAAACAATATTTTTAGAAGCACATGCCTTAGTAGTAGCATAGAAAATGACTATATTTATAGATGAAAAGCTATGCTTCATCATAGACTCTAGCTATGATATACTGATACAGAAGAATGTTATCATGACTTGGCTATGATCATTCTACTACATGGAACAATGATGAAGAGAATGGCAATATTCCATTCTTTGATTGATTCAGTGCTGCTAGATGCATGCCTAGATCAAGTTCATTTGATCATTCATCAAATGCACACCCTCCTTAGATACAAGTGGCTTGAGCAAGAAGTAAAAAGGCATGTGTGAGACACAGCCCTTTAGGACTAGCTCACTTTAAATTAAGTTCCAATTTGATGAAATTAAATTAAAAAAAATATCAAAAATTATATAATTAAAATTTTTGATTGAGTTTATAATCGTGATGTTTCTATTGAGTTAGCTTTCCAATATATTTTGAATCACTCAAATCAGAGTTTAATTAAGGAAGTTAGAAATAATTTTATGAACATATATCAGTGTCAATGAAATTTTAAAAAATTATAAAAATACCATCAATGATGATAAGGATAATTTTTGATATTTTTTATCTAATTTTTTATATTTCAAATTTATGTTAGATGAGTTAGAAGTTAGTTTTAAATCAAGAAACTATTATAAATATTTAATGGATATTTCTTTTTATGAATTTTCTTAAAGAAATTAGTATCTTATAAGAATTAGAAAGTCTATTGATTTTATTATATTAGTATTCATAAAAAGTAGGAAACCTCTTGCCTTTAAAAAATTTCTTTATAAATAGAACTTAATTGAGATTTTTTAATAGTTTAGAAGGATGAAGAAAGTAAAAGTTGAAGGATGAAGAAAGTTGATCGAGTTCTTAAATATCAAAATTTGAGGATAATTAATTCTCACTAATTTTATTTAAAACAGATAAGTAACTTAATCATAAGTTAGAGTATTTTATAAATTATTCATGATTGCTAAAAGGATTTCATAGTTTTATAAATTAGTTACACAAAAATCTTGATTAAATAAATTTCTAAATGATATGTATATATATATATATATTCATTATTTGGTTAAAGTGTTCATTATTTTAAATTATTAAAGTTT
The DNA here is from genome assembly GCA_017589505.3 of Metroxylon sagu. Classification (NCBI taxonomy): domain Eukaryota; kingdom Viridiplantae; phylum Streptophyta; class Magnoliopsida; order Arecales; family Arecaceae; genus Metroxylon; species Metroxylon sagu. Next base: position 193,929 of record JACVBY030000310.1, on the reverse strand, counting down.
AATAATTATTGTAAAATGTTATATGTATTTGGTAAGATATGGAATTGAAATTTTGATTTCTTATATATCATTTTTATTAAAAATTTGGATAAAGTAAGTAGGTTATAATTGGTTATTATTACTTACTGCAAATTTTTATAAGGAGAAAAATAATTTATGATTTTATTGTGAAATTATATGATGCTTGAAAACATAGATATGTGAGAATATTAAATATGATTAAAATAATTAATAAATAAAATATGATTAACAAGTGTAATGTATAAGCTCTTGGTCTACTACATATGATAAATTACAGATATGGAGACCCATTGCTGTAGAAGATATATACAATGATTTGACCTCCATTCGCAGGATTATATGTGGTATACTAGCCTTATCATAGAGATTATATATATATATATATATATATATCCGTAATTTAAAGACTATAGAGAGTTTTTTTTATTACAAATATTAATGTATAAATACAAGATTCATTGTTTTGAAAATCGATATTATTATTTAGAAAGTTATGTATTATTGCAATTATTTAAAAAATATTATAAAAGCATTATTGTATTTTTAAATTACATCGTTGTACTTACTTGATCCATTTAATTTAAGCATTACTCATAAAAATAATATTTTTTCTCAAAGATCGAGACCGAGACTAAGGATGGGATTGGGTAGAAGCTGACCCTAAATATTTAGGTAAGTTGCTACTTAGACATTGAATTATTATAGTTTGGATTCAAGAAATATTTAGTGTATTTGAATTTGATGAAGTTGATTCAATGAATAATTAGTTTGCATGTTACGGGATTTATTCTTACATATGTGCAATGAATTGATACATTCTAAATTCATGCTCGGGTTTAAAGACATGCTTAGCCTCTTGGATCAGGCCCCCAATCTCGACAAGGGATGCATTCGTGATCTTCCCCCAAGCGGGCCGGGGATCGCTTCTGTACACCAGACTGGCTCGACGGTGGGCCGCCCGAGAATCTCTCTCTTGCGGTCCTTCTCAAAGGACCTTAAAGTTGGCACCTTAATGCAATATCTTCGAGCTTAATTCAAATGGGGGCACCTGCCATGCCATGGCCTTCCATGTTTTAAAAATCCAAATGAAAGCACGCTCCATTTGCGCAGCAAATCATGTACCATGAACAAGTGGGAAGCAGAAAGCCTATTTTTCTTCACGGTTTCATCAGCCACACGGCTGCAGTGTACTGCTGTTACATGTCAATATTAAGCTTTAAACAAAATCGTGGCCCATAGAATGAAGTTTTTTTTTTTTTTTTTTTTTTTTTTTTTTTTTTTTTTTTAAAAAAAAAAACAACAATAATCCGCTTCCATTTTCAATAGAGACCTTGACAAACAAATAAAATTCTTCCATCAACTGTTATTTTTCTCTAGCATTGGCCTGAACGTTTTTTATGACAGCTTTTGTTCGAAAAAATAAATAAAAAAAAAGGACAAAAAATATACTTTTGAGCCTCAAGCATTCATTCAAAATTTATTTGGCTTCTCAAACTTTTAATTATTATAATTTAATCCCTTATATTTTAAGAATGCAATGTACCTTATTGTATAATATCAGTTAAAATTGATAAAATATCTTATAAGTCATTCTAATCCTAATGCGAACATATAAATCATGCTTAAATTTTTATCAGAATAACATGTTAATTATTCTGTTAATTTTAAATAATTTTATATAATGATGCGTAAAATATATAATATTTTAAAAAATATGAGAGATTTAAATTTTTAAAAAATAAATTGATGACTAGGCCTCGCATCTAAAGGCCATCTTTGCCATCTAATAGTTAAAGACCGTAAGAAAGGGCGCATGGTCCAAAATCTTGGAATGTGCAACATATTAAAACTACAAAGCACCATCAATTTATCTACATCTCGATCACCCAAGTAAAAGTATCTCCTGTGAAAGATATCAATCAGAACAAGCGACTTGAGATTGGAGCTTCAACCTCCTCCACAAGCTGAAGTTTGTCGCTTACCCTATATTTTTAAGCAGCAGGTGGTCCGCAAGGAGATCCACATGCAAGTCTCTATAAGCTAGCAATAGCCAAGCAAATCTATATATCATATTATAAAAACTGACCTTCACAGTAGAAATATATATTAGCTTGGCACATGATACACATGATGTGTGCACCTACTCGGTATAAGCTGGAAATTATTCCTTCGTCTACTCCTGTTGTTTCAAATCCAAAAGCAAAAAAAATTAATCCATTAGCTTCCCCTCACATGTGTGTCACTTAGTCATCGCCCACAATTATTGTGTGCTAATCTCAAACGCCATATAATATGTCAACATAAGATGTGATAGAATGGATAGAATGGCTGGAATGGCATTTGGCTACAGCCCACTAAGCCCTCTGTGGATTCGATATGATTTCAATTTGATCTAATTCTTATGACATTATCCGCATTGTAGATCAATTGGAAAAAAGTCGTTAGCAAGATCCAGTGAACGTCCCAACCCATGCGGTGCACACACGAAAGTGTTCCACGAGTCGAATAAACCAAAGAATTAACCCCTCCAAATCCTTTATTACTATAATATTGATTGAAATAATAAATCTCGTTTCTGATGAATACAACAAATTTTAGAGATCCACATCGGACTCACGGGATGTGTCACTTTATATTAAAAAAATATCAACAAAATCTCAATCACTGATTGATTGATATATATATATAAACTTTCTAGAAATACTAATAATGAAGTTAAGAGCGTGATTAATATTTTCAATGCGATAGAGTTTCTCGGCTCCTTCCTCGCAGAGACCGTCGCCTAGCGATGGAAAGATATGAATATATCTAATTTAAAAAGTAAAGAGTCCTAAATGGATGAAAAAAATTAATAAATTGTACAACAAGACCCTCTACAACTTTGAAAACAAAATTAAAAACCTCATCCTCCTCATCTTCTCCAATTCTCTTGGCCTCTTGTAAGTTTAGAATACATGGATTTTACAGATGTTTATTTCAAAGAATGGAGAAATTACTGATATTAATGAAAGAATTATTTCAGGAAAATGGAGGTTGAGATGGGTTTGAGACGCAAGGTTGCAATTTGATTAAAGAACACCTTTCTTATTTGAAAATTTTCAAATAATTTTTCTTTGTATATTCAATCTTTCTATCCTTTTAGATTTAGTTTATTCCTTTGGTATCCCAAAAATTTGTATATGAAAATTCAGTTGATATAAAACCAAGATTTCTACTTGTTATGGTTTCAAAACTTAAAAAAATACAATCATCTCTCTCTTTTTTTTTTTTTATTTTGCTAAGTTTGGATATGAGTAAGAGTAAAGGTTTATGATAAGACAGATGTAGACTTACAATCATACATTTGTATCATTCTATAATAACAAAATAGTCTAACACGGTTGAAAAAATTGGATGGATCACATTTTGAACTTTAAGATTCAATAACAAAACAAGTAAAAAAAGAAAGAATTGAATGGATTAAATTTTTAACTTTAAGATCCCATAACAAAACAACTTAAAAAGAAAAATTCACTAAAATATTCTTTCCAAGAAATCTAATTAGTATAAGTGCGACTTTCTAAAACCCAATCCATTTTGGAGATGAAACAGCATAAGCCATTGCAAAAGATGAAGACAGAATAAATGTGGATTACAATACCGCAACAATATCTTATCCATGAATAGAAAGAATAGTAAACAATATATATCCATCTTTTCAATAGATGCGCAAGAACAAATAGTATCTCAAAAAAAAAAAAAAAAAGCATTTTGATACTAAAGAATGATACTATTGATGATATAAATGACTACATATTAGAGCGGCCTATCAAAGAACATATCTAAGTTCTATCACAATATGCAAAAGATTTATTATATCTATTGGAGTTTCTTAATGCTCTCAAATTTTCAGAAATACCAAATCATATATTAGAATTAAAAGTGGGTATGCCTATCATGCTACTAGAAAACTTAAAACCCACCATGGGAATGTGCAATGGCAAAAGATTGGTACTCATGCATACACATGGGATCCTGGATAGCAGAGGAAAGAATAATCACAGGTTCAAATATTATAGTAAAGGTTCTAATACTAGGAATAGTTTTACCTCCTAAAGATTCAGAAGGAACATTTGTTCTCAAAAGAAGGTATTTCCTATTGAAAGTTTGCTATACTATGATTATCAACAAAAGTCAAGGTGAAATGTTGAACCATGTTAGTTTATACTTGCCTAAACTAGTTTTCAGCCATGGACAACCTTATGGCTTTATCTAAGATAACATCACCTTAAGAAATTAAAATCTTGGTGTATAATGAAGATGATTCATGTAACAACTTTGTATCTCACCCAAAAAGTAAGTTAAGAAGATGCTATTTGAACTTCTTGATCCTTTATAAATACTAAAAATTTCTTTAATATACAATCGATGCGACACTAAATACTTATTGGCATGAGCTCTCACATACTTCCCTTGTTTAAGCCTTAAAGTTCTTGTTAGACTTAAGAATTCATATTCAAATCCACACTTAAATCCAATGGTAAACATATAGAGCTTATTTTTAGTGTTTCATAGTCTACATGAGTCATGAGACCTTTGTCATAATGCAGGACCTTGTTAATAAAGTTAACCAAAAAGATGTTATTTGAACTTCTAAATCCTATCGAGTCACTATATTTTCTTTTATCAACATCAGCACTTCGGATTGGATCGAACAATATCAAATACGATTATACTGTAGCATATCCATACAAAAATTTTAAAAAATTTTACGTGCGCCTGATTTAATAAAAAAATGAGATAAAATAATTATAAATGGATATACTTGATTTACAAGGTTTAAAAAAACTTTACATATCTCCGCAGAGAAAATAAATTCATTCTTTAATTACAAATCAAAGAATATAATAATTAAATTTTTAATATTAAAATTAAATTTTAAGAAACCTTACCTCATCTTTTCCTTCTACAGTTTCTATGCATCTCTCAAGCTGTCAATATATATATATATATATATAACCACTAAATAGTTTCTCATCAAAACTTTCTCCATGAGTCCATGAAAATCCATCGTTTGATTACCAAATATATTATTTACTCATCAAATCTATCACTTGATTTTGAATAAAAATCTTTTTTTTAGGGGAATTTTTTAATAAAAATCATATTCATAATATTGATAGAATGAATGGTTGTTCGAAGGGTGCATAGCCGTGTCTTTATCCCAGTATTAGGATGCCAGACGCGTTTAAAATAAGGCACAATAAACGTCATCTCGTCACCTGCCGCCTCGCTTAATAACCTGCCACGACGCAGCCTGTCCCTGCGTCATCCGCACACCACCTCACCTTCTCTCCCCGTTATATGGATGCTAGCCTTCGCATATCTTCCATCCCACCCTCCTCGACCCCCATCCACCGAAATAGCTGCTAGCTACCGTTCAGAACCATGTCGACCGAGAACTCGACCGACGGCTACTCTTCGTCCGGGCTCCCCATAAAACCCATCCCGGGGAGCTACGGCCTCCCCCTCCTCTCCCCGATCCGAGACCGCCTCGACTTCTACTACTTCCAAGGCCACGTCGCCTTCTTCCAGTCTCGTGTTTCCAAGTACAAGTCCACCGTCTTCCGGGTAAACGTGCCGCCGGGCTTGTTGATGGCCTCCGACCCCCGCGTCGTCGCCGTCCTCGACGCCAAGAGTTTCGCCGTCCTCTTCGACCTGTCCCTCGTCGACAAGACCGACGTCCTCACCGGCACCTACGTCCCCTCCGCCGCCCTCACCGGCGGCTACCGCCCCCTCGCCTACCTCGACCCCTCCGACCCCCGCCACGCCGCCCTCAAGCAGCTTGTCTTCGACCTCCTCGCCGCCCGTGGGCCCCGCCTCATCCCCTCCTTCCGCGCCGCTTACTCCGCCCTCCTCGACTCCCTCGACGCCGCCATTGCCAACTCCGGCCCTGCCGACTTCAATACCCTCAATGAGGCCACCGCCCTGGACTTCGTCTGCGATTTCCTCTTCGGCGGCGCCGCCCCCTCCCCCACCGCTCACAAGAAGGCCATCAAGTGGCTCTTCTTCCAGCTCCATCCCCTCGTCACCCTCGGCCTCCCAAAGCTCCTTGAGGAGCTATTCCTCCACTCCTTCCCCCTCCCCTCATTCCTCGTCCGCTCCGACTACAAGGCCCTCGCTACCTACTTCGCCGAGGTCGCAAAGCCAGTCCTCGACGAGGCCGAGAGTAAGAGGGGACTCTCGAGGGAGGAAACGTTGCACAACCTCATCTTCCTCGTCATCTTCAACGCCTACGGCGGCATCAAGCTCTTCTTCCCCGGGATCCTCAGGCGTTTGGCCGAGGCCGGCCCGGAGCTGCACGCCCGGCTCGCCCAGGAGATCCGATCCGTCGTCCGTTCCGAGGGCGGTGCAGTCACCGCCGCGGGTCTGGAGCGCATGGAGCTGACCAAGTCCGTAGTGTGGGAGCTGCTGAGACTGGACCCGCCCGTGGAATACCAGTACGCGAGGGCCAAGAAAGATTTGGTGATCGAGAGTCACGAGGCGGCGTTTAGAGTGAAGAAGGGAGAGATGATCTTCGGGTACCAGCCGCTGGCCACGAGGGACGAGAGGGTGTTCTCGAGGGGAGAGGAGTTCGTGGCGGGGCGGTTCGTGGGGGAGGAGGGGAGGAAGCTACTGAAGTACGTGTACTGGTCGAACGGGAGGGAGACGGAGGCGGCTGAAGTGGGGAACAAGCAGTGCCCCGGCAAGGACGTGGTGGTGATGGTGAGCCGCCTGCTCCTGGTGGAGTTCTTCCTCCGTTACGACTCGTTCACCGCGAAGGTCGAGATGCAGCCCCTTGAACCTAAGGTCACCGTCACCTCGTTGACCAAGTCGTCGTCCGCCGAACAGACAGCATGACGCGGCCCTTCAATCATTTCGATTTACTAACGTTTTTTTCCTGTTAGCCCGTTTGTCGCGTGAGTTAAGTAGTGAGATGGCACTCTTTGATGGCTCATGGTGGTACAGTGTGAGGATGTGATCGGTTGCTGGTGGGATTCTCGTTGTCGGTGAATGATTGCAATGAAAAGATGTTTATTTTTCTAATAAAAACTAGAAAGTTTGAAACAGCGCAAGTTGTCGTTTGTACGAAGTCCCGGACAGCCAGAAGCGTTTAACGGAAAGTGAAAATTAAAAAGGTAAAATCAAATATTGAATCAGCTATGAAACGATATTTTTACAGCGCATGTACAAGGAGAAAAGACTATCTTCACAGATGAAAACATAAGCTTCAGCTATGATATACTGATACAGAAGAATGATATCACGACTTGGCTATTATGATCATTCTACTACATGGAACAATGACGAAGAGAATGGCAACAATATTCCCATTCTTCGATCGATTCAGTGCTGCTGGATGCATGCCTACAGCAAGTACATTTGATCGTGAAAGGATGACAAGTGCTCCTTCCCAACACAACGGGTCATCAAACGCACGGCCTCCTTAGACGCAAGCGGCTTGAGCAAGAAGCATAAACGCACGTATTCGTCATCGTATAGTGGGACTATATGAACGGGTCCTCCCCATCCAAAGTCGAGCTCAAAGAACCCCACTCTAGTCCAGTCCGTCACCCACAAGGACCCGTATCTTATTGGCACTTTAAATGGGTCTGCCGCCGGGTCTCCCATCCGCCATCTTGAGAAGTTAATCGACAGGTCTTGCTTGGCCTCTTGGACCAGACTGACGATCTCGACAAGGGATGCATGCATGATCTTCCCCCTGGTGGCCGTTACCGTCGCACGGTACAGGCAATTTCCGTAGTAACCTCCATCGGGGGGCAGCGAAAAGAATCGATGCATCAAATGTCGAACGTTCGCTGTAAAAATTAAGCAGACATGGACGTTGGGATCTAAATTGATAGCTCGAATCAGAGACTGCCAGACCTTCGCCGTCAGGATGTCGAACTTGGTGCAGATCCGCCCCGTCTCCTTCGTGAATTGGCTCTTCATTTGGTCGATGCGGTCCAGCGGGAGATCAATCACGAAAAGCTCCAGAGGCGTCGTGTTCTGTGGTTTAGGTTCGCCTAGCGGCTTCGGCGGATCGGGGATGGCTTCTCTACACCAGACTGGCTCGACGGTCGGCCGCGCGAGGCCTTTGGCTATGTCCGCCACCGCTTTTAGGAATTGGCCAACTCCGATGCCGTCAAAAAAGGCATGATTGAATCTGATGCCCAGTGCGAATCCACCACAAGTGAATCTCGTAACCTGAATTCATCTCAAGCCAAGTTAGATTTGGAGTCCATTTAAATCGTGTTGCGTACCGTCGTTTTCATCCAAAAAAAAAAAAAAATCAATAGCTTACCTGCATCAGCAAAATCACATCTTTTTCTTTTGTTCCAGGGGAAAGACACGGCAGGAGGTCTTGTTTTGGGATTAGAAGAGGGCGTTCGAGGTGGTTGACATCTCTGAGGTCGCAATCGGCCGATGCCTCGACGAACCACACGCCGTCCCCGGTGCAAGCAACCTCTGGCTCGCCTTGGTCGGAATCCACCAGCCGGCCCGCGACGGGGTAGTAGGGGACAAGAGCCCTGGACAGCGCTTCCCTTATCAACTTTCCTGGCTCTTCTCCGCGCCCGAACACCTGGATGGAGTCGTATAGGTCGTACCTGTTCCACCGGGGATGTCGGTCCATGAAAGAAAGGGGGAGGTTGCCGGTTGGTGTTGGCTCGGAGGGGGGAACCAGGGCCTGAGCTAGCTTGGTCACGGAGAACCTCATTCTCTGGAGCACCGGGGACTTCCGTCGCTCGATTTTGGGAGCATCGCTGAGATCAGACTGGTCTGGAGGTAAAAGAAACGGACACCGAAAGGTGACAGAAAGCGTATACCATAGACGGCGAAAGACGGATCCTGCGATGAGTGCGCGTGTGTGTGTGTGTGTTTTTTTTTTTTTTTTTTCTTTTCTTAAGGTGATGCCATAAATAACGTGAACTTCAAGGCATATGGATATTATATAAAGAATAAAAATATTATAGGGCGAGGATGAATAGATAAGATTGGGTTCTGAAACAAATGGTTAAAAGAAAAGCTTTATAATTAAACCCCTTGACAAATATATACTTTAATCCTTGAACACTCACAATTCATTTTCGCCTTCCCTTTCGGAACTATTATAATTTGGTATCTATAAATTATATTTCGGATATTTCAATAAATATAATTACTTAAAATTATTGATGTTGATCACACTTATAATATGTGCATTGCATCAGTAATTAAAATTTTTAATGCAAAAAATTAAAAAAAAATAAATTCAATTTAAAGAGTTATATTTGTAAAAGAAGGTACATATCATTTCTAAAAAATATATATTTTATTAAAAAAATGTTATTGATATCAATTGAAACTCTATTAATATTATTGGGTGACAATTACTTTTTTATTATCCTTATAAACCTTCTTACTTTCATTCATTCTACATATGATTTTTAGTTTAGCAATACCAATCTATTACCTCAATATATGGAACTATCAAAAATTAAATATTCAGTACCATAAAAAATTGATGAAAAAACTCTGCCATTTTTTTTGCCAATTTTGCATCAAAGTAGTATTTTATTAATTTTAAGTGGTTTTATAAAATATTAAAAATATAATATTTTTAAAGTATTATAAATTAAATCGTAATAATTGAAAGTTTTGGACATCAAGAAGAATTTTGAATGAAAGTTTGATGAGGGTCTTTTAGTTTATGTTCTTTTATCTCAAAATTTTCCACATGGGAGGGTCTTTTTTTATTCTGTTAATTTTCCTTTCCCTTCCACGGAGCACTCATTGCAAGGTTCAAAGCCAAAGTCCATGAGAAGTCCGGCTCCAGTCACTGCCTTTTGGAAAAAGAAAGCGGGAGAAGAGAACGGGAGCTTTCATCCGGACCACTTTTCCCACCTTCTCAATATAAATAAAATATTATTTAATTTTATTCAATTTTTATACGGCATCCATTCGATTCTTCTTCAAAAAAAGCCATTAAAAGTTGCGTAGCGTGGGTGATCCGACTCAAAAGACAAAAGACATTAAAAGTTGGCACCTTATGCAACCACTTTCAGCTTTCAGATGGGCACCTGCCACATTCCTTCCCAGTTTTTATGGCTCAAAAGTCATTAAGAGCTGGCACCTTATGCAACCACTATCAGCTTTCAGATGGGCACCTGCCATTCCTTTCCGAATGAAAGGAAACAGCTGCGGCAGATCATGTACCATGAAGAACATAGCAAGCAGAAGAGCTACTTTTCTTTACAGTTTCATCAGACATACAGTTTCAGTGTACTTCTGTTGCTTGTCAATATTAAGCTTCAAACAAAATCGTGGCCCACATAATGAAGTTTTAATTTTTTTTTAAAAAAAGAATGCGTTTTTGAGGGAAAAAAGTAAGAATGTGTTTTAAGGCCTTTTACTCCTGAAGGTCCCCGCTTCCATTTTCGATAGGGATCTTGGCAAAACAATAAATAAAATTCTTCTGTCAACTGATATTTTTCTCTTGTATTGGCTAAAATGTTTCTCATTACAGCTTTTGTTCCAAAAAAATAAAAAAATAAAAATATATACATTTGATCCTTAAACTCTCATTCAAAATTTATTTTGATCTTTAAACTTTTTATTATTATAATTTAATCTTTATATTTTAAGAATATTAAATTCATAATATTTTATTAGATAAGATCAATTGAAATTAATAAAATAATTGATAAATCATTCTAACAAAAATACATGAATTATTACTTAATTTTTTACTAATATGTTAAGTAATAGTTCAAGTATTTGTAGCAGAATGATATGCCAATTATTCTATTAATTTTAATTATTTCCATATTACAAGATGTCAAAATTTAATAATTTTAAAATATAAAGAATTAAACTATAATAATTGAATGCTTAAGAAGTTTGAGCAAAATTTTTAGGATCAAAAGTGTATTTTAATTTTTTTTTAAAAAATAAATTGATGGGTAGGCTTGCATCAGAAAACTATCTTTTCCATCTAATAGTTAATGGCGGTGAAAAGGGGCGCGTGATCCAAAATCTTTGAATGTGTGATACTAGCACCAATGGCATGTTAAAACTACGAAGCTATATTAATTTACCCATAACTCAAGGCACGTAAGTCAAAAGTACCTGTGTGAAGCACATGCGACTTTTTAACTACAAAGCTTCAACCTTCTTCGTAAGCTGAAGAATCTATTTAGATACACCATGCCTTTTAAATGTCTATTTTTAAATAATCATGTAAAATAATTGTTGATCTATAATTACCTCAAATAGATTTGAAATTTATTTCATATCCTTCATTTTAAGCAGCATAGCATTGATGCTCATAAAGATCCATACGCAAGTCTCTATTAATGGATAATAGACAGAGAAATCTATATAATATATTATAATATAAATGATCAGACAAAATTATATAATATATTGTAAGAATTGATCTTTACAGCAGGAATATATACATCAGCTTGACACATAATACATGTTAAGTAATTCAGTAAAAGTGCTTCAAAATAAAGCCATGTGTAAGCTAGAAACTATTCCTTTGTATCCTCCTGTCCTTTTAAAACCAAAAGCCAAAAAAATTAATCCGTTAGCTAGCTCCTCTCATACAATCCTTTTATACAGACATTAGGATAACATATATAAGATTAGCTAAATCATGAACTTCAATATATTTTTCATCTATTATGTGGTAGTTCCTCTACAATTCATTGTTTTATTTCGAGACAGCTGTACTCTATCATGTGCAATCCATGGGTCTGCAACTGGTATAGCATGAAACAGTTTTTTATTTTTATTTTTTGTTATAGGTACAGTACATTACAAAATAGGACACAATCATTCTGAAAAGGACTTTCAGATAACCGAGGGCCTCATCTTTCATTGTCCATGTCGCAATATTACAGATAACTTAATGAAAAAAATCGTGAACAACTTTCTTTTGCGCCATCAGTAGATAAACGTGTACGCTTGCAGGCAGCTGTTGATAAAGACACATTTTTGTCAGTTTCCTCCTTCGGCTGGGTATTGGCAGTTTATAAATTTAAGCAGCTGCTAAGAGAGTGTAGGTGCTCCTTAGAGAGAGAGAAAGAAAGAGAGAGAGAGAGAGAGAGAGAGATGTTTTCAGTTGCGCTTCCTGTGCTCATCTTGATGATCACCGTACTCATTGTGGTCAAATTCTTCAGGAGCCTTGGGAAGGGAACGCCCTCTGGGCTGCCACCAGGAGAGATGGGTTGGCCCATTATTGGACAGTCGATCTCCTTTCTAAGGCCCCATGCATCACATAAACTGGGATCTTTCATGGAGCACCATATAGCCAGGTCTGTGTTTTAATTAATCAGCCACCCACTAACTTCTTGATGTGACATGATTGATTATAGTAATCCTTAATCATATGTCAATGAATAATTTCTCTCTCATTCATACTGACTTCACTGCTTCATTATCCATGCCTGTGTATTGACATTTTCTATGTCCTGCAGGACAAAAAAAAAAAAAAAAAAGAAAAAAGAAAAAAAGTAGTTCTTCCCTCACAGCACTCAAAAGGACTCCATATGCCATCAAATAGTAGAAATTTCCATTCTTTTTTCTTCACTCCAAATAGACAAAAGATGAATATATAGCTTCAATACTGAAACAGTGCTCAAGATGAAGACAACTCCTCCAACTAATTAACAGTGAATTAAAATAGCATTGCTAAATTGTTTAGAGAAAATTTCAAACATGCTTGCAGGTTTGGAAAGATCTTCTCAACAAACTTGTTTGGGAACCTCGCAATAGTTTCTGCAGATGCTGAGCTGAACCATTTCATACTACAAAATGATATGAAATTGTTTGGACATGGCTGGCCTCGTCATATTGTTAAGATGATTGGGGAGTCTGCCACTCCAGTAGCACAAGGAGATGTCCACAAGTTCCAGAGATCTATATTCCTCAACTTCTTTTGCAACAGAAGGCTTGAATCATGGATACTGGCAGATGCTGAACAGCTTGCTACCATTCTCTTCAGCTCTTGGAAGAATAATTCTGTTATACATGCTAAAGATGAATCAATGAAGGTAACCATGGAAATCTAACAATTACTTCATATCTTTGCTCAGTTGCAACTTGCATACACAATAATGGAAGGGACTAAGTTACTGAAGGAAGTATATGCAGTTTACCTTCAACATTATCGCAAAGAAAACTTTGAGCATGGCACCAGGAATGCCTGAAACTGAGAAACTGCAGACAGAATTTGAGACATTTTTAGCAGGGCTCTTCTCACTTCCTCTGAGATTGCCAGGATCTGCACATTGGAAGGCTTTACAGGTGGGCACAATGTATGAATACAGAGCGTGTCATTTCCTTCATCTGCTATTACATACGGTAAAGATGTATCTCTCTCACATGAAATATAATTTGGTTCCAACCGCAGTATACACAAAAACAACGAAAAGCATACAAAAGGCCACAAAACTACAAGACTGAAAAGCTTCCATATATGCGAGATAGCAAGTAGCAAGTGCAATAGATGGTTATGACCATGGTTGTAAATTTATTATGGAGTATCTTGTTCTTCTCTACCCGGAGAAAACAAGCGTGCATGCTGTGACATTAAAAACTGAGATGATTCAGTTTATGCTCTATATGCATGCATGTCTCATTTGTGTGTTTGTATAAGTTTGAGAAAAATTTGAAAAAGAAATCAAAATATCAGAAAACATTTTCAAAACTTCCATGTTTTTTTGATTAGGAAACCAGACACAAACAAATGCCATATCCAAGCTTATCTTTTTCTTTTTTTTTTTTTTTTTTGAGAAAACCATATCAATCCATTATTAAAAATGGACCCAATCAGCTCAACAGCTCAAACAGAGGAAATGAAGATATGTAATTTTTAATAATTTGCGGGTTTTGATTTGATTTTCAATCTCATTTCACAGTCAAAAGCCTTTATCTCAAATACTATCAAGAAAAAAATTACAGAGAGGATGCAAAAGAGGGGAGAGAGCAATGCAGAAGTGGAAGATGATCTCCTTGGCTGGCTTATGGACAACAGTTCTTATTCATGGGAACAGATCATTGATCTATTGCGGAACCTGATTGGCTCAGCCTACCTTACCACATCAAGGTTCATACCTATCGTGATATATTTCCTTAGCAGCTGTCCCAAAGCACTAAAGCAATTACGGGTAAAGTGAACCTTCATTTAATCATGTCAGTGGTTTCAAAATACTTGAAGACACTCCTTCCAATCCTAACATTTTTAATGTTTTTCTTAAGCCTTCTTTCAAAAAAATAAAAATAGAAATTTTTTTTCTCATGCCAATGTAATGATCTACACGCTAGATATGGAAATACTTCTTTAAGCGTATTTCATGAAGAAAAGTTGTGATTTTTTTTCAGGAAGAGCACCTTCAATTTATTCGAAGCAGAAGGCAGAAAGGAGATGGCAAACTGACATGGGAAGACTACAAGAATCTGAAATTCACTCAATGTGTAAACTGACAAAAACTTCAAAATTCTGCAAGAATAAGAACAGGAAGTAATAAAGAAGACAAACATAAAGATGCACTGTTACTAATATAACTTAACTTGATGTAGGTTATCAATGAAACACTACGACTTGGCAGTGGTTCAATTCTTCCAAAGAAGGCAAGCGTAGATATACAATACAAAGGTAGGACCCAGAGATTTATCTCACTTGAAAACATTAGGGGAAAAAAATAAATATTCAAGTGTATTTCCATGTTATTATTGTCTAGGCTATGTGATTCCACGTGGATGCACCGTCATGGCCAATATCTCAGCAATGCATCTGGATCCTTCGCTATATGAGGACCCTGAGAGTTTTAATCCATGGAGATGGCTGGTGAGTTTTTTCCCCTTAATTACATCTTTTACCCATTTATCAGAAAGAATTTTTGACAGGTAGGTTAATAAAATCAATTGGTTGCTTTGTTGTCCTTGTTGTTATTGTTGTTGTTAAGATCTCTAGATCAGTTGGATCATATAGAGTTGAGATCCCTCCATTTTGCTTAACCATGTGAGCTGGTAGGTATACCCAACTAACCAGCTGAGTTTAACTAAGTTTACTAACACAGGCACATGGGGGCTTTTCCTATAACCTGCCTAATTTCCTATATGTCAGTTTAAAAACAACTAATGTGATGGTGTCATTTTGCCTATGATATCAACTAGCTATTTTGAGTTTAAAGCTAATCTGAAGATGTAGCAACTCTTCATATTTAGCCTGGACATCAATGGCTTCTGTGAGGAAGTTTGAAAGCATCAAGCCAGTAGTAGCTCTTTTACCCTAGCTATACCTGTTCTTGGTTCCTCTATCTAGTTGTAAACCTGAACTGGTTTGATTATCCCAGGCTAACCATGTTTGAGAAAACAAATTTGGATTGGGCGTCCCCTGATTCTTTTCCTCATAAAAAAGGGGGAAAAATCTTTTTATTTAGCTATGCTGAGGACCCCAGCCATAACTAACCAAAAAGGCATATAACGAGCCAAACTAGCTATTTCTTTCTACTTTAAAGAAAAGAAAGGCAAAACCATGGTGGGTTTGCCGGTGAGCAAGGCTGCAAAAAGGCATTGGATGTAGAGAGTTGCATAGACAAATAGAGTTCCCGGGACACAAGATTAGGGCAAAACAAGTGCAGTCAGCCTTTATATGAAAAGCAAGCAATAAATGTGTCACGCCCCATATCCACTGGTGGTGGTCCAGGGGTGACAACCCGCCGCATGCCAGGCATGCAAGGCATCCAGTACAGTATCATTAAAAACAAGGAGGGGTAATAACTATATGTCATACACAATTAAATCCTCCATAATACAAGTTACGTAATGTTGGGCAACAAACCAAAATTTCAAAATAAATCCAATTGAGGTTACATATAACAAAATATGGTCTATTTACATCATGTAGCTCCCAACTACCCATGTTGTTGCCCTTGATAATTTTGTGGCTCTGGAAAAACATTGTAAGATTTAAATGAGCTCACACTCAGTAAGTAAGCCTACTGTAACATAATATAGCCATTTCAGGATTTTAACGAATCAAATACATGTCATGCTTCTAAATCTAAAAACATTTCATCATATTATAGAATTATGCAAATCTCATGCTTAAATAAATTGGAAGCAGATATTATGTAATAATATTTCAAAATACCATTTCAATTCCAAATCACTGTAAATTTTATTTTATACTAATGTTCCACGTCCACGTAATAAAACATCTTAAAAATGTATCCTCCCTGTACGCCCCCAGTGGAGGAAGAGTATCGGAGTCATTTAACATATAATGTCATATCCTGTCATAGCACATCCCAAGGATGTGTGTTCTCCACAGATTCCCCCTGTGAAGGTGGATATCGGAGTCATGTAACATATCATGTGGACCGAGATGACATATAATAGCACATTCACAATTATCATTTAAATGCATTACTGCAAACATATAATTAATCTACTTTTCACATTTTACCAAATTTGGTAATTTTAAATAATCATGTCCATAATCAATTGCAAGTATAAAATGCTAATTTAATTTACAAAAATTAGCAATAATCAAGTCAAATAATTCATTTGCATGAATGTGGTACCACAATTATTATTTTTCAAATAATACTATAAATAAATTTTATTATCTTAATAATGGCATAATTTAATAATGATTTATGAAAATCATTATAACTGGCTTACTTACCTCTCAACGCTAATCCCAAAGTGCAAATTAGCTATTTGTACTCCTGGGTACCTATAACATAATTTTTTAGATTTTTAAATTCTAAAATTAGGATGTCAAATTGACTCCTACAGTCAACCCAATCTAATCTTGGGCCCAACTTGGGGTTTGAATATCTCTAAATATAGAAGCCCAAATGGGGAAATAAAAATTCTCTGACAAACTAGGATCCAAGCTGATCAAAACCCTATTTTTCTTTTATTGGGCCTAGCCCAATTTGGAGCCAAAAAATTAGGCCCAAATGGGTTAACTGGACTGGGCCGAACCCGATCCAGTCCTGTTCTTCCTTTTTTCCCACTCCTGGCTCACCTGAACCAGGGGAGGGCTGAGGATGGCTGGCGGGTGCAAGGCCGCCGCCTACGTGTCGCCGCCGGCCCCTCCCCGAGGGTATAGGCCGCCGCCGACGACCGACCCCAGCCGCCGCCGCGCGCCCACCCCCTTTTCCTTTTTTTTTCTTCTTTTCTTCTTTTTTTTCTTTTTCTTCCTCCCGCTCCCTTCTCCTTGTCGGCTGCACGACCGGCCACCACTGGCCGGCCGGACCCCACCGAATGCCACCCCGGCGCCGATGGGGGCCGCCGGCCGAGCCGGCCCCGTGAGTCGACGGCACGCCGCCGGTGGGCCAAACCGGGCCACGGGAGCCGCTCGCTCCCGCGTCGTGAGGGCCGATCGGCCCTATCCCTCTTTCCTCCCCTGCCGGTGGTATGGTCGGCCTCCTCTGACCGATCGGACCCCACCAGATGCTACCTCGACGCCAGCGGCGGTCGCCGCCCACATCCCGAGCCCGACAAGCCGGCGGGCATGCTGTCGGGCCTGAACCAAGAGCCAGGGGAGGCCATCCGGCAACCCTCCCTCTTTTTCCCCTTGCCAGCGGCACGACCGGCTTCCTCCGGCCAGCCGGACCCCATCGGACACCGCCCCGACGCCGGTGGGGGCCACCGCCCGGGGCTCGGGCCCGAACCAAGCAAGGGAGCCGGTTTGGCTCCCGCGTTAGGGGAGGATCGGCAAGGCGGCCCTCTCCCTCTCTCTCTACCACTTTCTCTCTCTTTACTCTCCTCGCCGGTGAGGAGTTTGCCTAAACAACGGCGAGGCGGCGGGGACGAGCGAAGGGGCGACAGCGACGACGGGCAGCGAAAGCAAAGGGGACGGAGGGGACAAGCACTGTTTCCCCCTTCCCCTTTTTCTTTAGCGAGGGGAGGGCTGAGCCCTCCCCTGCGCGTGGGTGTACACGTGCTGGCACGCATGCAACGCGCCGCGTGCCACGCACCCACACCGAAAACTTATTTTAATATTTTTTTACGTATGGGGGATTACAACCTCCCCTCCTTATAAAATTTTTGGTCTCGAAATTAATGCACATTACGCATAAAATTTTTGAGATCCAAATTAAAAATTACAAGCTGTATTTATCTTTCTGATCAAAATATAACAACAGATACTCTTTTGTACATATATACATATATCTACTCAGATACAAATAGATAAGGATATTTCTTCTTCATTTTCTCTTCAAGTTCCCACGTAGCCTCCTGCTCAGAATGATTACTCCACTGAACCTTAACATAGGGAATGCTACGCCGTTTCAAAACTTGATCTTTGTGGTTTACAATACGTACAGGATGCTCTTCATATGTCAAATTCTTCTTCAGCTGTATGGGCTCCATTTCTATCACATGGCTGGGATCAGGAATGTATTTCCTCAACATAGAGACATGGAATACATTATGTACCCCAGAGAATGCAGGAGGTAATGCCAGGCTGTAAACCACTTCCCCCACTTCTGCTCAAGATCTCAAATGGCCCAATGTATCGTGGACTCAATTTTTCTCTAAGCCCAAACCTCATCACATCTTTGGTTGGTGAAACCCTTAAGAAGACATGCTCCCAACCTGAAATTCCAGCTCCCTTCTTCTAACATCAGCATAGCTCTTCTGTCGGCTCTGAGCTACCCGGAGTCTTTTCTTAATCAGCTGCACTTTTTTTACTATTTGCTGAATCAGCTCAGGGTCCAACAATTTTCTTTCCCTCACATCATTCCAACACAAGGGAGATCTGCATTTCCTACCATACAGAGCTTCAAATGAAGCCATTTTGATACTGGCTTGTTAATTGTTATTGTAAGCAAACTCCACCAATGGTAGGTGGTTGTCCCAAGCACCACCTAAGTCCATCACACAAGCTTGTAATATGTCCTCTAAGATCTGTATGGTCCTCTCAGATTATCCATCTGTCTGGGGGTGGAAAGCTGTGCTGAAGTTCAGTTTGATCCCCAGAGCTCTATAAAGACTCTTCCAAAACTGGAAAACAAACATAGTATCCCGATCTAACACAATCGACTTGGAGACACTATGAAGCCTCACGATCTGCTCAATGTACATGGTAGCCAATCTCTCACTAGAGACCCCAACTCTGAAAGGTAGGAAATGGACTGACTTTGTCAATCTATCAACAATGACCCAGACCGCATCATTACTTCTGCGAGTTTTAGGCAAACCCGTCACAAAATCCATAGTGATCTTTTTACATTTCCACTGGGGAATCATCAAAGATTGAAGAGGTCCCGCAGGCCTTTGATGTTCGGCCTTAACTTGTTGGCACACTAAGCACTTAGCCACATATTGAGCAATCTCTCTTTTCATCCCTTTCCATCAGAAATTTTTTCTTAGGTCTCTGTACATTTTGGTACCTCCGAGATGTACGGTATAAAGAGAGTAGTGAGCCTCCCTCAAAATTTCTGCCCTTAGATCCTCTACATTTGGCACACAGAGCCTACTATTAAATCTCAGGGATCCATCCTCCATTATTTTGAATTCATTCTGAACCCCTAACTGCACAGCTTCCTTAATCTTTTGCAGTTCCAAATCTTCTTTCTGAGAAGACTTAATCCTATCAATCAGGGTTGGCTGAAGTACAAGTGTTGCAAGAAGCCCATCGGATCGTTGTACTCGCAAACCAACCTCCCACTTTTCAAGGTCTCTATGAATATGAGGCTGAAAAGTAATTATGGAAGCTAGCTCTGAGGAGGACTTTCTGCTTAAGGCATCAGCTGTCTAGAGGCATAGGCTATTACCTTTCCATTTGTATCAAAACACCTCCCAATCCCTTTCGAGAGGCGTCAGTGAATAAGGTATATCCTCCAGATGTAGATGAAAGGGTAAGGATAGGGGCTGACACCAGGCGCGGCTTGAGCTCCTGGAAACTTCTCTCACACTCCTCTGTCCAAACAAACTTTGCTCGCTTTTGGGTTAAGTAAGTCAGAGGTAAAGCAATGCGAGAGAAGCCTTCCACAAATCTGTGATAATAACTAGCCAGTCGCAAAAAACTTCTGACTTATGTTACATTGGAAGGTCGACTCCAGTTCACAACATCCTTAATCTTTTTTGGGTCTATAGATATGCCATCTTTGGATATAATATGACCCAAGAAGGATATTTGGCTCATCCAGAAGTCATATTTCTGCAGCTTGACAAAAAGTTTCTTCTCCCGAAGAGTCTACAGAACAATCCTTAAGTGGTCTTCATGCTCCATATGACTTTTCGAATATATCAAGATATCATCAATGAAGACTACTATAAACTGATCCAGGTATGGTTTAAAGATCCTGCGCATCAAGTCCATGAATACTGCCGGGACATTAGTCAACCCAAACAGCATCACTAAGAACTCATAATAGACATACCTGGTTCTGAATGCAGTCTTAGAAACATCCTTAGCTTTTATCTTAAGCTGATGGTACCCTGATCGAAGATCAATCTTTGAGAATACCTGAGCTCCTTGGAGTTGATCGAACAGATCATCAATCCTCGGCAAAGGGTACTTATTCCGCATTGTTACCTTATTAATTTCTTGGTAATCAATGCAGAGCCGAAGACTGCCATCCTTTTTGACAAATAATACTGAAGCACCCCAAGGAGAGACACTGGGTCTGATAAATCCCCGATCCAAAAGCTCCTGCAACTGACATTTTAACTCATTTAGCTCAGTTGGGGCCATGCGGTAAGGAGCCTTGGATATAGGTCCAACGCCAGGGGCTAAATCAACAGTGAACTCGACTTCTCGATCCAGGGGTAATTCAGTCAATTCCTCCGGAAAGACATCAGGGAACTTCCGAGCCACTGGAATATGCTCCAACGTGTGTTCTTCCTGCTGAAGGTCTCTGACCACAGCAAGAAACCCCTAACCACCTTTTCTTAGATATTTTCCAGCTTGCAGAGCTGACACCAATACTGAAGCCAGGCGTTCCTGACTTCTAATAAAACTGAATTCAGGAAGATTAGAAATTTTAAAGATCACCCTTTTCCTGAAACAGTCTATGGAAGCATGATAGGAGGCTAACCAGTCCATCCTCAGGATTACGTCAAAGAACTTCAGTGGGAGGACTATCAAATCATCATTCAACCTCCTATCTTCCATGTCAATCAGGCAGGATCTACATACTGAGTCTACCATCATGACATCTCCATTTGGGAATGCAATATGCAACTCTTGCTCTAGAGGAACGGGTGTCAAAGATGCATTCTTGATAAGACAACTATCAGATACAAATGAATGTGTAGCACCCGAATCAATTAAAGTTTAAGCATAAGTGTTGCCTACTTTAATCATACCTGTCATAAAGATTAACTTAACTTAAATGTCATGCAGTTTCATATATTTTTTCTCTATCTACTATCATAATCTATGCATTACAGTAGGTATGAATGCAATAATTTTAAAGAAATATATATTAAGTTAACAGGCATACCTGTCACCATAGAATTAGAGGCAGCAGCGTCCTGCTGAGTGAGGATATTGACCCTTCCTTGGGTCCTTGGTTGCTGCTAGCTCTTCTCCTGATCTGGAGGGAGCTGCTGGTCCTTCCGGAGGGGATAGGTAGCCATCTTATGATCCATCTTCCCACATATAAAGCAGGCACCTGTCAGCCTGCGGCACTGCTTGCTCGGATGGACATTCCCGCAATGAGAACAACGGGTGTCCTTATCCTTTTGCCTTGAGGGAGCCTGAAAGAAACCCTTCTTCTTAGCCTGCCCTAAAAATTGGCCAAAAGGAGGTCTTCTCTTTTTCATCTGCTGCTCCCTCACCTGCTGGATTGCATTCATGTCCCTCTCAATCACCAAAGCCTTGCTCACCACAGCACTGTAAGTGGGAAGCTCAAATGCATTGACTGCTTGCCTCAGCTTAGGCTGCAGTCTCTCGGTGAACTTGGTAATCTTGGCTCTCTCAGTGATTACAAAATCAGGAGCAAATCGGTCCAGTCTTCTAAATTCAACTTCATACTGGGCCACGAAGAGGTTCTTCTACTCCAATCTCATAAACTCCGACTCCATCTGTCTCTGCACACTCCTGGGGAAGTATTGGTCATAAAAAGCCTCCTTAAACTGTCCCCAAGAGATAGCCCGACCTCTCAATCATTGCTCTTCCAATAGCCACCAATCATATGCTTCCCCCTGAAGGACGTAGGTGGCAAATCTGATCCGCTCTTCCTCCTGGCTACCAAGGGCCGCAAAGGCCTTCTCAATCTCTCTTATCCACCTCTCAGCATCAAGCGGGTTGGTGGATCCAATGAAGGGAGCAGGGGCCAGGCTCTTAAACTCTGTAAAGCTACAACCCCCTCCTTGCCAGGGCTGAGATGGAGCGGACTGAGCAGGCGATTCAAGCTGGGCTGACTGGATTTGAGGAGTAGGAGGGGCAGACTGAGTCTGTGGAGTGGTAGAGGCAGATTGAGCAGGCAGTAATTGTTGGATCTGCTGCTGCATAGCCTCGCACCGCCCGAGTCACTCCCAAAAGGTCCGCAGCAGGCTCTACCAGAATCGGGCTGTGGGTCGTTGTCGCCTGTGGCAACGGAACCCAAATCTCCAGAGGCTTCCTGGCCTCCCTGCTGGTTAGGGTCACCAGCCTGAGAGTCCTCATCATGTCACTGACTTCTGGTGCGACGAGGCATTATGAATTCCTGCCAAGGTTAGGTTCCAGTTAATATCTTTATAAACCTCCAAATCTCAAGCATGTTTAAACAAGTCACTTGAATTTTTCCTAGAGTTATTACCCTCCTAATGTCATGTCAATATTTAGCCTAGAGTTAATCATGTGTTTGTCCCTAATGTCAAACCTTGCTCTGATACCACTAAAGGCATCCAGTACAGTGTCATTAAAAACAAGGAGGGGTAATAACTATATGGCATACACAATTAAATCCTGAATAATACAAGTTATGTAATGTTGGGCAACAAATCAAAATTCCAAAATAAATCCAATTGGGGTTACATATAACAAAATGTGGTCTATTTACATCATGTAGCTCCCAACTACCCATGTTATTGCCCTTGATAATTTTGTGGCTCTGGAAAAACATTGTAAGATTTAAATGAGTTCACACTCAGTAAGTAAGCTTACTGTAACATAATATAGCCATTTCAGGATTTTAACGAATCAAATACATGTCATGCTTTCAAATCTAAAAATATTTCATCATATTATAGAATTATGCAAATCTCATGCTTAAATAAATTAGAAGCAGATATTATGTAATAATATTTCAAAATACCATTTCAATTCCAAATCATTGTAAATTTTATTTTATACTAATGTCCCACGTCCACGTAACAAAACATCTCAAAGATGTATTCTCCCTGTACGCCCCCAGTGGAGGAAGGGTGCCAAAGTCATTTAGCATATAATGTCATATCCTGTCACAGCACATCCCAAGGATGTGTGTTCTCCACATATTCCCCCTGTGGAGGTGGGTCCCGGAGTTATATAACATATCATGTGGACCGAGATGACATATAATAGCATATTCACAATTATCATTTAAATGCATTACTGCAAACATATAATCAATATACTTTTCACATTTTACCAAATTTGATAATTTCAAATAATTATGTCCATAATCAATTGCAAGTATAAAATGCTAATTTAATTTACAAAAATTAGCAATAATCAAGTCAAATAATTCATTTGCATGAATGTGGTACCATAATTACCATTTTTCAAATAATACTATAAATAAATTTCATTATCTCAATAATGGCATAATTTAATAATGATTTATGAAAATCATTATAACAGGCTTACTTACCTCTCAATGCTAATCCCAAAGTGCAAATTAGCTATTTGGACTCCTAGGTACCTACAACATAATTTTTTAAATTTTTAAATTCCAAAATCAGGATGTCAAACTGACTCCTACAGTCAACCTAATCTAATCCTGGGCCCAACTTGAGGCTTGAATATCTCTAAATATAGAAGCCCAAATGGGAAAATAAAAATTCTTCGACAAACTAGGATCCAAGCTGATCAAAATTCTATTTTTCTTTTATTGGGCCCGACCCAATTTGGAGCTCAAAAATTAGGCTCAAATGGGCTAACTGGACTGGGCCGAACCCGGCCCAGTCCTGTTCTTCTTTCTTTTTTTCCACCCCTGGTTCACCTGAATCAGGGGAAGGCTAAGGATGGCCGGCGGCCTAGGGCCGCCGCTGGCCCTTCCCAGGGGTCGACTGGCCGCCGCCGACCGGCCCTAAGCCGGCTGCCAACGGCGGCCACTCACTTTTCCTTTTTTTTTCTTCTTTTCTTTTTCTTCTTTTTCTTCCTCCCGCTCCCTTCTCCTTGCCGGCGGCACGGTCGGCCACCGCTGGTCGGCCGGACCCCATCAAACGCCGCCTCGGCGTCGGTGGGGGCCGCCGGTCGGAGTCCAGGCCCGGTGAGCCGACGGGCACACCGCCGGTGCCGAACCCAGCGCGGGAACTAGTTCGACTCCCACGTCAGGGGAGGGCCAATCGGCCCTCTCCCTCTTCTCCTCCCCTGTCGGTGGCACGGCCGGCCTCCGACCAGTCAAACCCCACCGGACCCCGCCCCGGCGCCGGCGGGGGCCACCGCCCACATCCCGGGCCCGGCAAGCAGACGGGCATGCTGCCAAGCCCGAACCAAGAGCCAGGGGAGGCCATCCGGCGGCCCTCCCCCTCTTTCCCCTTGCCGGCGGCACGGCCAGCCTCCTTTGGCCAGCCGGACCCCATCGGACGCCGCTCCGGCGCCGATGGGGCCACCGCTCGGGGCTCGGGCCCGGCGAGCCGGTGGGCATGCTGTCGGGCCCGAACCAAGCGCTGGAGCCAGTTCAGCTCCTGCATCAAAGGAGGGTCGGCCCGGCGGCCCTCTTCCTCTCTCTCTACTACTCTCTCTCTCTCCACTCTCCTCGCCGGTGAGGGGTTTACCTGAACGGCGGCAAGGCGGCGGGGACGAGCGGAGGGGCGACAGTGACGACAGGCAGCGAAAGCAAAGTGGACGGAGGGGATAAGCACTGTTTCCCCTCCCCCTTTTTCTTCAACGAGGGGAGGGCTCAGCCCTCCCCTGCACCCACGTGCGCGCGCTGGCGCGCATGCAACGCGCCACGTGCCGCGCACCCACACCGAAAACTTATTTTAACAATTTTTTACATATGGGAGATTACAAAATGACTGTTACAACCAAAATATAATTGGCCTCCCTAAAAACTTCCGAGTTTGATAAGAACTCACAACACTCCCATCAGAAACAAGGGCATCACCAACAGTGACCCACTTTTTGGAACTCTGAGCAATTATAATGATGTAGCAAGCTTCACCTGATCATTCACAGATTCTACCTTCTCAGTGCACTATCAATATAAATGTACCCAACAAATCTACCTATATTAATGTAGCATCTTTCAAAATGAAGTTGATGCAACCGTTTTCACTGCTTGAATCACAAACCTGTCCTATTCCACATTGATTTCTTAAATTTATTTGTTGGGGCATCTGTGATAACAGAGAGCAAATGCAACTTCCTTGCAAGATACAGCACTAAAGTTGCACAAGGATTTCAAAAAAACGGTGAACTAGATTCTTGGCCTAAAAAAAGAGGCCACCTACCTATGGTAAATTCTCCTGATAAGGTCTTTCTTGACCTAGCTGTATGGATGCTTTATGATTTAGACTCGCACCATTTATGGATGACACCACTGTTACAATAACATATAAATGAATAACGTGCTAGAAAATTATCAATTTCGGTATAAATTGTTGGTTTTCAGTTTTTCTCATCCTTATTCAACTGGACATCTCCATGATGCAATACACGGGTCAAACAGGAATGAAAAAATCACTCCATTTTCTTTGATACATAAGTATTTAAATAAAGATACCACTACAGCAATGAAATTCAACAACATAGACATACTAAAACCTACATGATAATATTAAACATGTCAATGCTAACAAAAAACCTCTTAATGGATCAATACAGACCTTCCCACGAATGTAAAAAAGCATAAAACATAACAAATTGAATGAAAGAAATTCATTTATCATTTATCATTTTCAAATGTTTTATATTTATAAATTCTTCCATTATCATTTATCTTTTCTTCATTACCATTCTGAAATAACCTTAAAAGCTAATTTCTTATATTCTGCAATCTCTTGAAAGAAATTGAAACAATCTTTAATACTGCAAATATTGTGATTTGCCAGATAGTAGAGCTAAAAGATAAGGCAATAATATGATTGAAATTCTCAAACAATTATTTCTTATATTCTCTTCTTTCTTAAAGGATGCATCCAGTAAAGCAAAACACAAGCACTTCATGCCATTTGGAGGAGGGATAAGGCAGTGCCCTGGAGCAGAGCTTGCAAAATTGGAAACAGTTATCTTCATACACAAGCTCATCCTGAATTATGACTGGAAGTTAGTTTCGCCTGAGTGTCCTATTATTATACCACATGTCGACTTCGTCAAAGGACTGCCAATGAAGGTCCAAGCATTGTCGCTCGAATAACATATGGCATAAGAAAGAATCATGAATGCCAGCTTCCGAACTATATTTGACATGAT
The DNA here is from genome assembly GCA_017589505.3 of Metroxylon sagu. Classification (NCBI taxonomy): domain Eukaryota; kingdom Viridiplantae; phylum Streptophyta; class Magnoliopsida; order Arecales; family Arecaceae; genus Metroxylon; species Metroxylon sagu. Next base: position 167,327 of record JACVBY030000310.1, on the reverse strand, counting down.
TTGTAAAGAAGCATCCGGATCTGAACTGGACTCATAATTTTTAAAGGATAGGTAAGGATGCAGCTAATAATATTACAATTTTGATTGAATTTAGAAACTTAATAATCTTAGGTGAAAACAAGCTTTGTTTCCTTTCTTGATTACCATTCAAATTAATCCTTCATCAACCAGTTTGTCGTATGGTCCTGGTTACCAAAACCACATAGTCCTGAGAGATCCAATTGCCATTGAAAGGTGGCATGTGAAGTTTTCAACCAAATTTATGAGTTTTCACTAGTAATGAAGGATTAAATACACACACACACACACATATAGTGACACAAAGAAGCACATGATTTTTCAAATGCCATAATTGCTGATTTAGAGCTGCATCATATTCAAAATCATTAAGAATGTTAGAATATTTGAGACTTAGGACATCCTCTAAAAGGATAAGGTTACCAACCAACTAACAAAGACCTCAACGATCGACTCTAGACCAACAAATAACCATGTATAGTGTATGAGCGATAAGACCTCATCATAACCTTAATAGTAGCATGTGGTACTTTCCCATGAGTTGATTGTATTGACAAACTTATCTTAATCATCACGATTAATTTGGTCTATTTGCTTCTACTTAAGTACCTCGCAAGTTAAATGATACTTTGGTTTCATAGTTCATTGTAAACTAAAGTTTTAATAACAAGTATTTATCTCATGCATACAGTGATAGCTTTATGGATGAGTATAATCTCTCTGAGTTTGAGAACATTTCCTAATCTCCTTTCAAACTAATTTAAATATTGGTTAAACTGGTGCTGGATCCCAAGAAGACATAACTTCAGGTAAGAGCAAATCTAAGCCAAGTATCCTAGAAGAATAGCTAATAGGTAGGAAGAAATAATTTAATCCTGGTAGATGAAAGTAGGAAGAAATAACCAGAACATAGAACTATTTGGGCCTAAGTTTATATTGTTACACACTGGTCGCGGACTAACCATAGAGAAAATTTTGGATATGCTCAGTCCATGTTCAAACCAATTGCAACCCTACTTGAAAAGAGTCTAGATGAAGCGAAAAAAGGATGCAAGAATTAATATAGGACACTCCTCTCCAAGTTGTAAACCATAAATATACACATTCCGCAAGAAAATACCAAAATCAAATAAGTGTGGAAGCTTCAATGAGTAAGAAAATATTTCTAGCAGATAGAGTTGGTTCATCAAAGGGCTTTTCCAGTAACAGGATATTGAATAATTGTGGTGTGGCATATTAGTGGCCAAATCAGTAGAAACACTAATGTAATTTGCTTACAACCTAATAGCAAGAGGGATTATTTAACCTTGGAAAGACCTAAAACTGCTTTGCAGCTTGGTGCTTTATATCTTTCTTCAAATGTTTCCAGAATAAGTTTCAAAACTTCAGCTAATATAATCACACTGTTATCTTTCCTCTGATTTGCGTTGCCTTGATTTGAGGTAAAAGTTAAAGGAGTTGGAAAAGAAAATGTTGATAGGGACATATTATTGCACAGATTTTGTACTCGCATTCCAATCAAATTGACACAATGCAGTGCATGGGGTGTGTCACGCCCCGGACCCAGCTGGTGGTGGCCCAGGGGTGACAGCCCGCCGCATGCTAGGCATGCAAGGCATCCAGTACAATATCAATTATAAACAAGGAGGGTTAACAACTATATAATATACAAAGTTTAATCCTTCATATACAAATTATGTAATGTTGGGCAACAAACCAAAGTTTCAAAATAATTCCAAATGGGGTTACATATAACAAAATAAAATCAATTTACATCAAGAAACTCCCAATTACCCCTGTTGTTGCCCCTGATAATTCTGTGGCTCTGGAAAAATATTGTAAGATTTAATGAGTTTACACTCAGTAAGTAAGCCTACTATTACATAATATAGCCAAATAAGAATTTTTATCAAGTCAAATACATGTCATGCTTCCAAATTTAAAAACATTTCATCATATTATAGAATTGTACAAATCTCATATTCGAATAAATTGGAAGCAATTAATATGAAATAATATTTCAAAATACCATTTCAATTTCAAATCACTGTAAATCTCATTTCATACTAATGTCCCACGTCCACGTAATAACATCCCAAGGATGTAACCTCCCTGTACGCCCCCAGTGGAGGAAGGGTGCCAGAGTCAATTAGCATCTAATGCTATATCCTGTCACAGCACATCCCTAGGATGTGTGTTCTCCACATATTCCCCCTATGGAGGTGGGTCCCGGAGTCATGTAACATGTAGTGTGGACCATGACGACATATAATATCACAATCACAAATAGCATTTATTCGCATAATCGCAAACATATATCAATTTACTTTTCATGTTTTACCAAAATTTGGTAATTTTTCATAATCATGTAATAACCAGTTGCATGTATCAAATGCCAATTTAATTTACCAAAATTAACAATAATCAAGTCAAATATTCATTTACATAAATGTGGTACCACAACTATCATTTTTCAAATAATATTATAAATCAATTCATTATTTCAATAATGGCATAATTTAATAATGATTTAAGAAAAATCATTATAACTGGCTTACTTACCTCACAACGCTAATCCAAAAGCGTAAATCAGCTGTAGGGATCTCTGGGTACCTACAACATAATTTTTCAGATTTTTAAATTTCAATTTTAGGATGTCAAACTGACTCCTACACTTAACCCAATCTAATCCTGGGCCCAACTTGGGGCTTGAATATCTCCAAATATAGAAGCCCAAATGGGGAAATAAAAATTCCCCGACAAACTAGGATCCACGCTAATCCCGATCATATTTTTCTTTTATTGGGCCGAGCCCAAATTCGGACCCGAAAATTCAGCCCAAAGGGGCTAACTGGACTGGCCGAACTCGGCCCAGTCCCGGTTTTTCCCCTTTTTCCTTTTTTTTTTTTTCTTCCCCTGCTTCACCCCTGGCTCACCCGAACCAGGGGTGGTTGGTGGCCGGCGGCCTAGGGCTGCCGCCGGCCCTCCCCAAGGTCGGCTGGCCGCCAATGACCGGCCCCAGGCCGGTCGTCGGCGGCGGCCGGCCCTTCCTCTTCTCTTTCCTCTTCTTTCTCTTCTTCTTCTTCCTTTTCTTCCCCTCTTTCGTCAGCCGTGCCGGCGGCACGGCCGGCCACCGTTGGCCGGCCGGACCACCGGACGCCGCCCGACGTGCGGTGAGGGCCGCCGCGCCGCAGCCCGAGCCGGCGGCGAAGTGGCGGGCACGCTCGTCAGGGCCCGACCAACGCGGGAGCCAAACCAGCTCCGGAACGGGTGGTAGCCATTCGGCCCTCTCCCTTCGTTTCATCCATCGCCGGCGACCCGGCCGACCACCGGCGGCCGGCCGGACCTCGCCGGACGTCGCCCGCGCCGGCGGGGGTCGCCGACCAAGTCTCGGTGCCCGGCGAGCGGCGGGCACGCCGCCGGGCCTCCGAACCCACGGTGAAGGGAGAGCCGGTGGAATGGCCCTCCCCCCTTCTTCCTTGCCGCGGCACGGCCGGCCACCCCCGGCCGGCCGGACCCCACCGGACGCCGCCCCGCACGGTGGGGGCTACCGCCCAAGGACCGGGCCCGGCGAGCCGGCGGGCACGCCGCCGGGCCCGAACCAAGCGCGGGAGCCCGCTTGGCTCCCGCGTCAGGGGAGGGCCTCCTGCGGCCCTCTCCCTCTCTCTCACGCTCTCTCTCTCCCTCTCCTCGCCGGTGAAGGGGGGGCTTACCGGACGGCGGCGAGGTGTCGGGGACGAGCGGAGGGCGGCACGGTGGCAGGAGCTTGCGAAGAGCAGGAGGGAGGAAGAAGACAGGGGGAGGGGGCTTCAGTCCTCTCCCCAGCTATTTTCCTTTTTAGCAAGGGGAGGGCGGAGCCCTCCCTTGCACCCCCAAGTGCACGCGCGTGGGCGCACGCGCGCTTGCGCGCGCGCGCTGGTGCGCATGCAATGCGCCGCGTGTTGCACACCCACGCCGCGTATAATGTTAAAAAAAATTGCTTGTCAGGGGGGGTTTACATCCTCCCCTCCTTATAAAAATTTTGGCCTCGAAATTAATGTACAACACGAATAAAATTTTTGAAGCCCGAAATAAAAATTACTAGCTGTATTTATCTATCTTTCTGGTCAAAATACAACAGTAATTACATTTTTGTGCTTATATACAAAAATCTATTCAGATACAAATAGATGAGGATATTTTTTTTTCACCTCCTCTTCAAGTTCCCACGTAGCCTCCCGTTCAGAATGATTACTCCACTGAACCTTAACATAGGGATTGCTACGCCGTCTCAGAACTTGGTCTTTATGGTCCACAATACGTATCGGATGCTCTTCGTATGTCAAATTCTTTTTTAGCAAAATGGGCTCCGCTTCTATGACATGACTGGGGTCAGAAATGTATTTCCTCAACATAGAGACATGGAATACATTATATACCCCAAAGAGTGCAGGAGGTAGTGCGAGGCTATAAGCCACTTCCCCCACTCTGCTCAAGATCTCAAATGGATCAACGTATCGTGGACTCAATTTTCCTTTAAGTCCAAACCTCATCACATCTTTGGTTGGTGAAACCCTTAAAAAGACATGGTCCCCAACCTGAAATTCCAGTTCCCTTCTTCTAACATCGCATAACTTTCTCTCGTTTCGCTCGAGCTACTCGGAGTCTTTCCTTAATCACCGCACTTTTTCTACCGGCTCCGCTGAATCTGCCCTCAGTGGCCCAACAATTTTCTTTCCCCCACATCATTCCAACACAAGGGAGATCTGCATTTTCTACCATACAGAGCTTCAAATGGAGCCATTTTGATGCTGGCTTGGTAATTGTTATTGTAAGCAAACTCTACCAAAGGTAGGTGGTTGTCCCAAGCACCACCCAAGTCCATTACACAAGCTCGCAACATGTCCTCTAAGATCTGTATGGTCCTCTCAGATTGTCCATCTGTCTGGGGGTGAAAAGCTGCGCTGAAATTCAATTTGGTCCCCAGAGCCCTATGAAGACTCTTCCAAAACTGGAACACAAACCTGGTATCCCGATCTGACACAATCGACTCGGGGACACCATGAAGTCTCACTATCTGCTCAATGTACATGGTGGCCAATCTCTCGCTTGAGACCCCAACTCTGAACGGCAGAAAATGGGCTGACTTGGTCAATCTATCAATAATAACTCAGACCGCATCATTGCTTCTGAGAGTTTTGGGTAAACCAGTCACAAAATCCATGGTGATCTTCTCCCATTTCCACTGAGGGATCATTAGAGACTGAAGAGGTCCCGGAGGTCCCGCAGGCCTTTGATGTTCGGCCTTCACTTGTTGGCACACTAAGCACTTGGCCACATATTGAGCAATTTCTCTTTTCATTCCTTTCCACCAGAAATTTTTTTCGTAGGTCTCTGTACATTTTGGTGCCTCCTGGGTGAATAGTATAGGGAGAATAATGAGCCTCCCTTAAAATTTCAGCCCTTAGATCTTCCACATTTGGCACAGAGCCTAGTATTAAATCTTAGGGATCTATCCTCATTTATTCTGAATTCATTATGAACCCCTGATTGCACAGCTTCCTTTATCTTTTGTAGTTCCAAGTCTTCTTTCTGGGAAGACTTAATCCTGTCAATCAGGGTTGGCTGAAGTACAAGTGTTGCAAGAAGCCCATCGTATCGCTCGTACTCGCAAACCAACCTCCAATTTTTCAAGGTCTCTACGAATGTGAGGCTGAGAAGTAATTATGGAAGCTAACTCTGAGGAGGACTTTCTGCTTAAGGCATCAGCTACCACATTGGCCTTCCCTGGATGATAATGCAGGTTCAGGTCATAATCCTTTAATAGCTCCACCACCTCCTCTCGCCTCAAGTTTAGCTCCTTCGGGTGAAAATGTATTTCGAGACTTTGATGGTACGTATACACATCACAAGTCTCCCCATACTGAGATAATGCCGCCAAATTTTCGGTGCAAAGATCACGGCGGCTAACTCCGTGTCATGAGTAGGATAGTTCCGCTCATAAGGCTTCAAATGCACGGAGGCATAGGCTATCACCTTCCCTTCCCCGCATCGAACACCTCCCAATCCCTTTTCGAGAGGCGTCGGTTGAATAAAGTATATCCTCCGAGATATAGATGGAAGAGTAAGGATAGGGCCGACACCAAGCGCCGTTGAGTTCCTGGAAACTTCCCTCACACTCCTTTGACCAAACAAACTTTGCTCGCTTTTGAGTTAAGCAAGTCAGAGGCAAAGCAATGCGAGAGAAGCCTTCCACGAATCTACGATAATAACCAGCCAGCCCCAAGAAGCTTCTGACTTCTGATACATTGGAAGGCCGACACCAGTTCACGACGGCCTCAATCTTCTTAGGGTCTACAGATATACCGTCTTTGGATACGATATGATCCAAGAAGGATATTTGGCTCATCCAGAAGTCACATTTCTGCAGCTTGGCATAAAGTTTCTTTTCCCGAAGAGTCTGCAGAACAATCCTTAAGTGGTTTTCATGCTCCATATGACTTTTAGAATAAATCAAGATATCATCAATAAAGACCACTATAAACTGATCCAGGTATGGTTTGAAGATTTTGTGCATCAAATCCATGAATGCTGCCGGGGCATTAGTCAACCCAAACGGCATCACCAAGAACTCATAATGGCCGTACCTGGTTCTGAATGTAGTCTTAGAAACATCCTCAACCTTTATCTTGAGCTGATGGTACCCTGATCGAAGATCAATTTTTGAGAATACCTGAGCTCCTTGAAGCTGATCAAATAGATCATCAATCCTCGGCAAAGGGTACTTGTTCCGCACTGTTACCTTATTAATTTCTCGGTAATCAATGCAAAGCCGAAGACTGTCATCCTTCTTTTTAACAAATAATACTGGAGCACCCCAAGGAGAGACACTAGGTCTAATAAATCCTCGATCCAGAAGCTCCTGTAACTGACATTTTAACTCTTTTAACTCAACTGGAGCCATACGGTAAGGAGCTTTGGATATAGGTCCAGTGCCAGGGGCTAAATCAACAGTGAACTCGACTTCACGATCCGGGGGTAATTCCGTCAATTCCTCCGAAAAGACATCGGGAAACTCTCGAGCCACTGGAATATCTTCCAACTGGTGTTCATCCTGCTGAAGGTCCCTAACCATAGCAAGAAACCCCTGACCACCTTTTCTCAAGTACTTCCTGGCTTGCGTAGCCGAACTAATACCGAAGCCGATGTTCCCGACTCCCACTAAAACCGAATTCGGGAAGATTAGGAATTTTAAAGATTACCCTTTTCCCGAAACAAATCAATAGAAGCATGATAGGAGGCCAACCGGTCCATCCCTAGGATTACATCAAAGAATTTCGGTGGGAGGACTATCGCATCGCCGTTCAACCTCTTATCTTCCATGTCAATCAGGCAAGATTTACACACTGAGTCTACCATCATGACATCTCCATTAGGAAATGCAATATGCAACTCTTGCTCTAGAGGAACGGGTGTCAATGATGCATTCTTGGCAAGAAAACTATCAGATATAAATGAATGTGTGGCACCCGGATCAATTAAAGTTTGAGCATAAGTGTTGCCTACTTTAAACATACCTGTCATAAAGATTAACTTAACTTAGATGTCATGCAGCATCATATATTTTTCCTCTATCTACTACCATAATCCATGCATTATACCAGGTATGAATGCAATAATTTTTAAAGAAATAATTTAATTTAACAGACATACCTGTCACCACAGTGTTAGAGGCAGCAGCGTCCTGCTGAGTGAGGGTAAAGACCCTCCCTTGGGTCCTGGGCTGCTGCTGGCTCTTCCCCTGATCTGGAGGGGGCTGCTGATCCTTTCGGAGGGGACAGGTGGCCATTTTGTGGTCCATCTTCCCACAAATAAAGCAGGCACCAGTCAGCCTGCGGCACTGCTTGCCCTGATGGGCCTTCCCGCAATGAGGACAACGGGTCTCCTTATCCTTCTGTCCTGAGGGAGCCTGAAGGAAACCCTTCTTCTTCTTAGCCTGCCCTGAAGACTGGCCAGAAGGAGGTCCTCTCCTCTTCATCTGCTGCTCTCTCATCTGCTGAATGGCAGTCATGTCCCTCTCAATGACCGCAGCCTTGCTCACCACTTCACCGTAAGTGGGGAGCTCAAATGCATTGACCGCCCGCTTCACTCGGGGTGCAGGTCCCTCGGTGAATTTGGTGATCTTGGCTCTCTCGATCATAACAAAACTGCGGGGCAAATACGGCCAATCATCCGAACTCGGCTTCATACCGGGCCACGTAAAGGTTCCTCTCGCTCTAACCTCATAAACTCGGACTCCATCCGTCTCTCGAACACTCCCGGGAAAATACCGGCGATAAAAGGCCTCCTTAAACTCGTTCCCAAGAGATGGTCCGACCTCCGCAGTGTCGCTCCAACATCGCCCACCAATCGTATGCCTCCCCCTGGAGGAGGTAGGCGGCAAATCTGATCCGCTCCTCCTCCGGGCTACCAAGGGTCGTAAAGGCCTTCTCAATCTCTCTTATCCACCTCTCCGCATCAAGTGGGTTGGTGGATCCAGAGAAGGGAGGAGGGGCCAAGCTCTTAAACTCAGAGAAGCTACGACCCCCTCCCTGCCAGGGCTGAGATGGAGCGGGCTGAGTAGACTGATCGAGCTGGGCCGGCTGGGTCTGAGGAGTAGGAGGGGCAGACGGAGTCCGCGAATAAGAGCCGGATATAGCGAGCGTGTCCGCCGAATCTGTCGTCGCATGGCCTGAACAGCCTGAGTCACCCCCAAGAATGCCCGGAGTAACTCGGCCTGCAGCTGCTGTGGGTCGTTGCCAACTGGGGCAACGGAACCCGCATCTGGTGAGGCTTCCAGGCCTCCCTTGCTGTCAGGGTCACCAGCCTGAGAGTCCCCCTCATGTCGCTGACCACTGGTGCGACGATGCATTATGAAATCTGCCATGGTTAGATTCCAATCAATATCATAATAAATCATCAAATCTCAAGTATTTTTTTATTTTTATTTTTTTAAACAAGTCACTTGAATTTTTTTCCTAGAGTTATTACCCTCCTGATGTCATGTTAATATTTGGCCTAAAGTTAATCATATGTTTGGCCCTAATGTCAAACCTTGCTTTGATACCACTACAGCCGTCACGCCCGACCCAAACTGGTGGTGGCTCAGTGGGTGATACCCGCCGCATGCCAGGCATGCAAGGCATCCAGTACAATATCAATTATAAACAAGGAGGGTTAACAACTATATAATATACAAAGTTTAATCCTTCATATACAAATTAAGTAATGTTGGGCAACAAACCAAAGTTCCAAAAAATTTCAAATGGGGTTACATATAACAAAATAAAATCAATTTACATCAAGAAACTCCCAATTACCCCTGTTGTTGCCCTGATAATTCTGTGGCTCTGGAAAAACATTGTAAGATTTAATGAGTTTACACTCAGTAAGTAAGCCTACTATTACATAATATAGCCAAATAAGAATTTTTATCAAGTCAAATACATGTCATGCTTCCAAATTTAAAAACATTTCATCATATTATAGAATTGTACAAATCTCATATTCGAATAAATTGGAAGCAATTAATATGAAATAATATTTCAAAATACCATTTCAATTTCAAATCACTGTAAATCTCATTTCATACTAATGTCCCACGTCCACGTAATAACATCCCAAGGATGTAACCTCCCTGTACGCCCCCAGTGGAGGAAGGGTGCCGGAGTCAATTAGCATCTAATGCTATATCCTGTCACAGCACATCCCTAGGATGTGTGTTCTCCACATATTCCCCTTATGGAGGTGGGTCCCAGAGTCATGTAACATGTAGTGTGGACCGTGACGACATATAATATCACAATCACAAATAGCATTTATTCGCATAATCGCAAACATATATCAATTTACTTTTCATGTTTTACCAAAATTTGGTAATTTTTCATAATCATGTAATAACCAGTTACATGTATCAAATGCCAATTTAATTTACCAAAATTAACAATAATCAAGTCAAATATTCATTTACATAAATGTGGTACCACAACTATCATTTTTCAAATAATATTATAAATCAATTCATTATTTCAATAATGGCATAATTTAATAATGATTTAAGAAAAATCATTATAACTGGCTTACTTACCTCACAACGCTAATCCAAAAGCGTAAATCAGTTGTAGGGATCTCTGGGTACCTACAACATAATTTTTCAGATTTTTAAATTTTAATTTTAGGATGTCAGACTCCTACACTTAACCCAATCTAATCCTGGGCCCAACTTGGGGCTTGAATATCTCTAAATATAGAAGCCCAAATGGGGAAATAAAAATTTCCCGACAAACTAGGATCCACGCTAATCCCGATCATATTTTTCTTTTATTGGGTCGAGCCCAAATTGGGGCCCGAAAATTCAGCCCAAAGGGGCTAATCCTTTTTTTTTTTTTTTTTTCTTCCCCTGCTTCACCCGAACCAGGGGTGGCTGGTGGCCGGCGGCCTAGGGCCACCGCCGGCCCTCCCCGGGGTCGGCTGGCCGCCAGTCCTTCCCTCTTCTCTTTCCTCTTCTTTCTCTTCTTCTTCTTCCTTTTCTTCCCCCTCTTTCGTCACTGTGCCGGCGATGGTTTCCTCTCGACGATGCTGGTACGCCTCTCCTTTCTCCTCTCACTTTCTCTTCTTTCCTCTCTTTCTTCCGTTTTATGCGTTTCTTGATCCTTCTATAGTCATGATCGAACGCTCTAGGTTTTTGTGTCTTCAGGATTCTGGCTCTTGAACCCCTTCTTGCAATTTTTTTTTTCTTTTTCTTTTTTCTTTTTTGGGTGTGCATTGTACAACCTACGTTTTACTTAATTTAGGGAAGGGTCTCATCGGTTCAGGGAGGGCTTTGATCTAGAGGAATTTTGTTTCTTTATTACCTTCTTCTATTTCTTGATTTTTATTTTTGTTCCAATGGGTCTTCTATAAAGGAAAATAAAGCCAAGTGATTCTTTGTTTCTTTCTTCTATTCTTTGATTCGTATTCTTGTTAAAATAAATTTTCTTTAAAGATCTGTGAAAGAAAGCATAGTGATGTAGTGTTGGTACTATTGATACTATATTTTCAGCCTTTTATATATATATATATATATATATATGGTTCAGGCCTTATCAAATATCTTGGACCTTATTTCATAAATTTTTTGGTCAATAGATTAGACCGAAAGTATTGGATTTAGGTTCATGAAGAGACCAAAGCATATGAGAAAAGATTATTTGAAAGTATTTGGCTTCAAGATGCATTTAATGTATTAAATGCTACCATGATGTTATATTAAAGAGTGCATTTGCCCTAAAGAGTACATTAGATGCTCCGCCAAATCTTTGCTTTAAAAAGTATCAAATCAGGCCTTATCTTGGATTGATTTAAATATTATAAGTTTATCCCATCACCTTTGGATGTACAAAGTTATTATCATTTGGTTTGGTTTAAATATTATAGTTTATTTTTTATGGTCCTTTAAATTGTAGAGCTTGCGGAAGTTACTATAAACTAAAGAAAGCTTTTAGGATTTCCAAAATCAAATGGAAGTTTCTAAAAGTTTCAAGCAATTTTCATCTGCAATTGCAAGCAAAGCATAATACAAAGACGGATGATATTGAGAGAGATCTAACTTTAGAATTAAAAATTAATTAGAAGTAGCATCTATAACTTCACCTTCTAATCCTCTCTATCTCTTTTACCTCCTTTATCCTCTATCCTCTCTATCATTTACCACTTGTACATTACTTCTACCGAGTTAGTCCAATCATCTGATTGTATTAATTCAATTATATTTATTATTTTGCAAATAATAAAAATTTGTTTGACATGCCTTAATCTTTATCTATATTTGCATACCAACAGGTATCCTTAGTTGAGTAAAGTTAAAGAAAGAGGATCTTGCCACATTGCCAGTTAACATCACAGCATGGTAAATCAAAATTGATGCTAGCTTTTTTTTTTTTTTTCTAATTTCCACCTTATGTGGGGCAATATGATGCAAATTTTGTACCTTTAATCAGTTATGGAGGGGGCTTCTTAACTAGTAGAGGGTAGATGGCAAAGGTGGTATGGGCCTAGATGGCGATGGTGATGGGCTTTAGTGGCAGAGCTAGAAATTTTTCCTTGGGCTAGAGGGTTAAGTTATACTATAATTTTTTGCCATAGATATAAAAAAAAAATGATGAAAGAAATGAAAAAAAAATATATCTCAAAAAAACTCTTCGAATAGCTAGACTTTGAGAAAATTGAAGCTGAAAAATTCCTCCTTATCCTTGAAGATTTTGAGGGCTCAAAAAATAGCATAAGTAAACAATTAGACTCTACCCAAGACTTAAACCTTTTGTTGCGTGTGTGATATACCTCTTTTAAGAATGCCAAAAGACTAATTTTTAATGTTTTGAGAGAGGAAACCAAGAATTGGTCTTACCATTTTCTTTTACTTAAGCTATCTTTTTATTAATATGTTACTAAGGTACAAGTAAAAGTTAAGCAATCACAAAATGCCATATTGAATCAAATAATAAATTTATATTGTATATAAATTTTAATTGGATATGAAATTAGTTCTTTCTACCAACTAATGTAAACCTGACTTCATTATATCATTTCTATTATATAATATAGTACTTAAACTTTTTCTTGGGGAGGCCAGCTACAAGGAAATAAGAAAATTCTTGCTATCTCACATACTTTTATTTATTATTTATTTATTTGGTTTTGGGGGAGGGGGGGGCACGTTGAACTTGCCTCCGCTCCTGAGTGGCTTAGGTGGATAGGGGAGGACTCTCTTAGTGAGCAGTGGAGGAGGGTTTATGATGGCAACAATGATGAGAATCTTGGGGTTGGTAGCTGAAAGGGATAATGGATATATAGTAAAGAATAGGAGAATGGTATGAAGATAAAGAATAGGAGAATGGTATGAAGATATATGAGAGGCAAAGAATTTTTAGTTGTTCAAATACTAGTTGTTATAGCATTATGCTTCCCAAGTCGATATACTTGTTCTGTTAATAGGTTCTCCTAACCAGGGAGCCGTGTTGGCGTAGGCTTATTGCTGTCAAAAGGAACTTTGCAAATCCTCAATAGAAAGCCCATTGCAGCCCACTGAGACAATGCACACCACAAAGATGATAAGATCATTGGAAGGAAGAGTTCAGGTAGAAAGTGCACTCTCTTCTCCTTGCTCTAGTTTATTTTTATTGAGAAATGAAAATAATATATTTTGATGCCGGTGAACATTGTTTTAATATTACAGCTGCTCAGCACTTGCTTCTAACTCTATTTTTTCATGCATAAAATAAGATGGGGTTTGCAACTAACAACAAGCAATATACAAGAATCATTTATGTCTCTCTACCACTGTGAATAGGTAAGTCACTTTCGTCTCTATCATTTTGGTTACAGGACCTGTCCCTTTTTATTTGTTAAAATTTCTAGCCAAAGCAGTTCTTACTGGAAATCATTGCAAATTCTGTTGTGTTCTGCTTAGCCCTCCCTCCATCCCTCCACCTTCCCCTAAATTTTTTATACACAGGGCTTATAATTGCTCTGCTAGGACTGGAGGTGCTTATCGTTTGCTGTAGCTGCGGTTGTTTGTTTCAGATTTGTTGCTTCATTCGCCTAAATGCTCCATATGTATTATGTTCTTTTGCATTTAAGAATTTGAAAATTAATATAAAATTGCTTTCAGATGATATTATATTTTACTCATAAAGTGAGCCTTGTCTGCTTGTCTCTGCAACACGAATTATCAAGAAATTTGCAGCTGACGCATACTGAGTTTGAAATATAACAATAACTTATGTATTTGTAGAATTGGAATTTTGCATGATGTGTTAATTGGCTTCATATTTCTTCTTGTGGATTGTGAATTTTGTATTTCTTTTTTGAATTTTTAATGTAATAAATATGGTCCACCATGGTGGCTAGTAGATTGTAAAATGCTATTTGTTATGGACATTTTTTCTTCTATGATACATATTGAATGGTGTTATGCAAATAGATTATGTATGTAATGTTTACTGTCAGGTTAGCTTCCAACCATGATGACTTGTTATTTCGGGCTTGCCTCTAACCGTAAGGTTTTGCAGTGATGCTGGTTAAATATACTCTATATATTTCCTTCATTTTGCAATTTTATTCTTTTTAAAGCATCTTTAGCAATGGAATTGTTATTACTGTCATAATTTTCTTCTTGGATGAGCTGGTTGAGAAACCATCTGACCAAAGCAAAGTGTGTGAAGTCAAGTGTTTCTTTCAATTGATCTTTGTTTTCTTTTCTTTTTTTGTGTTATTTTCTTTAATGTGCAGCTTTTGCACTAATGAGGAACTCTGACAAACAGTCAGCTGCAAAGGATGAAAAGTTGGGCTAGAGGTTTCTTCCGTTCCGGTTGAGAGTTTAGAAGCAACTCTTGAGTAAACTGCCATCAGACTATTTCTTCAACCATAAAGATTCTTCTTTCATCATGTGGTGACCAGTATGTGCTTTTCATATGGTTTTAGGAAGAGAAGAAGATCAAGCCTGGTAGTGTGTTAAAGAAAAAGTAATATAGTTGGGCAATATCTATTTAAAAATTTTGAGTAATAAACTAAACTTATATAAATTTTCTATTATTCTATTCTTAGAGTCAATATAAATGTGGTTTCCATTAATATAACTTATAGATGCCTAGCATATAAATTCGATGCCAGCAAATGCCTTTTGGGTTGAATTGGGAAGATTTGCCATTTCTGATAAGTTTGCAGACTTCTCTGTTTTCTTTTGCAAGATATGGATGATGAATAGCTTTACTCCTGGCTCTTTTTTGAATAATTAGCAGACATGCATATTATAACTGCACTGATGGAATGACATATAATATCCAATTAACAAGGTTAGTTGACCATCATTTGAAAATTTTGAAGTAGACAAACTGAAAGAATGTGATTCCAAAGGTTCTTAGTGAATCCAAATTTTAGACACTAACCTATTTGGCTAGAAGCTGATAGTTTGCCTTTTCGAACCAAAATTGCTGGCATGGAGACAGTTTGGTGTATTAGTTAGTCTAACATAACTCTTAATATTGAGCCTTGTATATAACTTTTTAATCTAAGTTAAATATCCTTGTCTAAGTTCTATTCTTTCTTTGAACTAACATCAACTAGTTAAGTTGGTGGTTTATTCTCGTACAGAGCAACTTTGGTGAGGTGCCTGCAATAAAATCTAGAAGGCCAACTGGTAGGTAAAAGTTTTGTCTTATAGGTTACGGTTTTCACATTTGTGTCAATAAATTCTTTCTCTAGGCTCGAAAAGTCTAGATGGAAGGAAGAAAAGAGGAATAAATAGAAGCAACTATGGTTATCTCTTGTATAAACAAACGAACAAAAGAGACGAACTGAGGTTGGATGCATAATTAACAGTTGAAGTGATGAGGTTCAGTCCTTGTTCTCTAGGAGTTTTGTGGCTCAACTAATTGAATGGAAGTGCTTTGCTTTCACCGGCTATCTTTTAAAGTTTGTTTGAATTGGAGATTCTTTGCTTGATCTATAGAATTCCTTTTAGACTCGTGACATGGGATCTATCATGGCCTCTAGAACTGCCGCTAAACACCCTTTGCTCAGGGACTATGTATACTCGTGACATGGGATCTATCAATGATTCTATTTTTCATGTGTCAACGCCATTTCTCAACTGCCATATGTACGAGCGGGGAACTAGTGGAGGGTCTGAGCCAGCATCCGTAATGAAAATGCTACTCCATAAAGGACATCATATATATATATTTTTTTCCATTATTTGATGCCATCACATGTTCTGTCTGAGACATTTTGGCTTATCTGTGGTTTATTTCGTCCCTCACCCTCTACTCCGTACCTACCCCACCTCTATTTAGATCCGAGACCAAGCCACTTGCTCCGAAACAGATCTGCATGGTGGGGTCAAGGTAAAGATCAGCGTCCTTGCAATCGAATATGAATTAAAGTTTGGTGGTGGGCTGAAGATGGTTTCATTTCATATATTTGATGAAATGAATGGCGTGCTGTAGGACAAATAATTATACAGATTAAAAATATATATATTAAAAAAATATTTATTATTTATAACAGTAAAATACAAGCTAATTTAGTACTATAAGTTGATTGAATTGATTCAATTCTCATTTCTGTTAGGCATAAAAATTTGATATAGAGAAAAGGATAAAGAAGATAGGATAGAGGAGATAGAGATGATTAAATTATATTTTTAAGGTAAGATACGATTATTTTTAATATAATCTAAATATTTAATTTTAGATTTGAAGTTGAGATTGAATTCTTACTAGTGGTATTTGCTTTTTGTTTTTGTATTTATAAGGCTCTAGCAGTACCAAAGGATCGAAACTTTAGAAATTATTAAGAGTTTTTTTTAGGTTTAAAAATTATTAAAAACTTTTCTTTGGTTGACAGTAATATCCTGTGAGCCTTAAGATATCCCTTTGATTTTCTCCTAATCTAGTTGACTGAAAGCAATAATAGCTAAATACAACTATTTTAGTTAAAAGTTTATTGAAGATGATCGTTCATACTTGGCTGAAAATTGCCGGTAGGTTTCAGTCTAATTCCTTTATCTTCAAGGGGCCAAAATATAATGCCAGCAATTGCCTCCAACATTCAAGTTCAAGGGGTGTCCACTTTATCATGTTGGCCTGTTTATCTTTTAGTTGACTGAAAGCAATAATCATATCAAAACGTCCCCGTTGGCCATATCTGATGTCAATTCCTCATTTATTGACCTCTGCAATTTTTTGCCGCATGTCCCTAGGGGCCACTATTTTAATCATCTTTTGAAATGTTATCATTTACCAGCCATTTAGGAGCCACCATCCAAGTGCCTTTTTTAGGGATCTGAAGCATCTGAGGACTCGCATCATTATGTTGGATGAGAATTTTTGTTATTCAAACCAGGTTTGCCTTCTTCCCTTTTTTCCTTTATTTGCTTTCTGCCTTCTTTGTTACCTTTTTGCTCCCAAACCTTCTTGCTTTCTAGTCCTCCATCCCCAACCTTTTCCTTCAATCTGTTGACCCTTCGAGAAATGGTAGAGGATAAGGGTTCTTCTTCCTTACCCTTGGTGGTTATTTGGTTTGTAGATTAAAACATTCCATCTTACCATTGTATTAACAAAAATATAAATTTTAAATTTTAAGTAATTATGCATATAAAATACTCATGTTTGGTTTGCAACTATAGAATGCTAGTTTCACCTTACTATCATATTAATAAAAATGTAATTTTTAAATTATAAATAATTAAATATGTAGGATACTCATGTTTGGTTCGCAACTGCAAAATGTTAAGTATTTCGCATTGACATGTATAGTCAGCATCGCATTGACATGTATAGTTAACAAACCAAATTATCAAAAATCTGACTATAAAATATGTTAAAATTCTAAAAACACCCTTGTTTTACAAATTAAAAAGAAGCCAAAACAAACCAATATTTTTAAATATAATAAGTAGATATTATATAAAATATATAATTAACACATGATAATAGAATATATTATAATTATATATTATAATTATATATTATATAAAAATAAATAATATTATATTTTAATATAAATAATTATTTAAAAATGTATTATTATAATTAAATATTTATAATATAATACACATAATATTATTATGATTAAATAATTATTATAATTACTTTATACAATTAAATTTTACAAAATATTATTAGTAATAATATCAATAATATATATATATATAATATAATAGCTAATATATAATATTATCATAATAATCATAATAATAATTATATATTTATTACTGATGGTCCCTATATTTTATCCTTTTTGTATAAAAGTCTATCAAATTAATAATATAAAAGTATCGGTTGTAAGGAAGGAAAGTGCGAATGTTGAGGGTTCGCTATGGATCTTCCAACTATGATTGCACTTGAACCTTTAAGAATTCCATCTAAATGAAATTAAAACTGAGATTGAAAATGGTTTTGGATCCTCATGGACATCAAGCCATCCTTGTCTCTTCTATTTGTCTTTCCTTTTCTAAAACCATCTCTTTTTTTATAACTTAAGTCATAAGAGATTCTCTTTGTTCCTTCCTTTCTTTGATCTAAGCTTTGGTCAAATCATTTTCTGTACCTTTTTTCAGATCTTGATTCTTTACTTTTCGATAAATGAGGAAAGTCAAGGACGTGTGGATCCAATATCGAGTTACTAGAGTTGAACTAATCCACCATACTAAAGGATACTAGTAGCACCTATGGGGTAGAGGTTTATTGTCCTCACTTTTGTGCTAAGCAATTTTGGCTAATATAGTCCATTCATGTCCCATCTTTCTTCTGCTCCAGCCCTAAGTTTTTGGATTGAATAAAATTTTCTTCCATTAGTTAAGTTTTTACAGTAGCAGAGATAATCGACATCTTGTATGATAGATTCATACAAGATTTCCAAACTTTTGAAGAATCCCCATCCACCGCTGAAGCATTTGATCAATGGTGATCAAATTTTGTTGAGTTTTCCCTTTGGACTCATATTGAAGAGGAACTCTTGTCATTGTACACCTTCCAGGTACATAGCTATATATCTTATGTTTTATTTTCAGTCTATCATGCCAAAGATCTAATCAATTTCTTTTTATCTTTGCAGAAAGTTGGAGATGGTAGGAAAAGCAAGGCCCCTTCAAAAGGTATTTTATATAAATTAGTTTAGAAGTTTGAGACATTTTACATGTATATTCCCCTTAGAATTCCCTATACCAAAATTAGATAGGGTAGTCGCATTTAATGAGAGGAAGGAAGAGCTAGACCTGGATTGCAAATTAGCTTACAATAGGTTTTTAAGAGAGAACCTAATCCTTCGAACTTCAAAAATTTTGGGCTTTCCTATTATAGAGATCATTTGCTGAAGGTCCCTCAAGCTCATTTTGATAAACTGAGCCCATTAATTCCAAGATTTTAGCTAATAATCCTTTGATGATGAATAAAGTAACTTATACTACTAACCAAGCATTCCAGGATCTTCTTTGTAGTTTCAAGATCTATAAAGTACATCGAATTCCTTCTACCCTAGTTATGACCTCATATCTTTTCTTTACCAAATTCTTTATTCATTTTATTCAAGATCTATAAAGTTGCAGAGCCATTAAAATTAAGAGAATGAGCCAAAAATTGAGATTTCGATAAAAAACCTAAGAAAAGAAGAAAATTAATATCAATAATTTCTAAAAGTTCAATTAGGTAGAATAGAGGAAAGAGAATTGTATGCAGTCAACCTTAACTAATTTGAAATTAAGACTTTGTTGTTGTTGTTATTATAGGTATCTATATTTGGGTATGTCTATCTATTCTTTTTTTTAAAAAAACTAAAAAAGTTGTAACAATAATAATAACAACAAAGTCTTAATCCCAAATTGGTTAGAATCGGCTACATGAATCTTTTTTCTTTATTTAATTCTGCTCTAAGTCATATTCTTTATAAGATGCAAAGATTCTAAGTCTTTCTTTATCACTTCCTTCCATATAATTTTCAATTTACCTCTACCACTTTTTCTTTCTATATGTATCAAGTGACTCTTTTACACATGTGCATCTTTAGGTCTACGTTGCACATATCCAAACCATTTAAATCGTCCTTTCCTTAATTTATTTTCGATTAGAGCTACCTTTATCTTTTTATTAATGGATTCCTTTCTTATCATATTTTTTTGTATTATTACACATCCATCTCAACATACTCATTTCCACCACATTCATCTTATATATGTGTATTTTTTTAATTACTCAACATTAATATGATATAAAGCATAATTAATCTTATAGTTATCTAATAAAACTTTCTCTTCAACTAGGCAAGTTCTCTACGATCATATAATATTCTAATTACACTTCTCCATTTTATGCAACCTGCTTTAATCATATGAACAACATCATATCTCTTTTTTTTATAAATAATCGATTCTAAAAACCGAAAATAATCATTTTTAGTAACTTCATAGTTCTCAATTTTTACTCTATATTAATCTTCATTTCTAATTGTACTAAAATTACATTCTATATATTTTGTCTTTATCCTATTTAACCTAAAACCTTTAAATTCTAGCACATTTCATCATATTTCTAACTTATGATTAACTTCAACCTTAGTTTCATCTATTAATACTATATCATTTATAAATAACATACACAAAAAAATATTATCTTGAATGTGTCTAGTAAGCTCATTATAACTAAAACAAGAAGTTAGGAAATAAAAATAGATCCTTAATGTAAGCCTATTATAATAGGAAATTCACTAGTATTACTATCAGTAGTTCTTACATTAGTAACTACTTCATCATACATATCTTTTATTATGTTAATATACCTAACGGGTGCTCTTTTCTTTTTTAGTATCCATCATAAGATTTCTTTTTAGGGACCCTATCATATATTTTCTCTAAATCAATAAAAACCATATGAGAATTCTATTTCTTTTCTCTATACTTCACTATTAACCTCTTAAGAAGGAAAATAGCTTCTATAATTGACCTTCCTAGTATAAAACTAAATTAACTTTTTAATATCTTTATGCTACGTCTCAAGTTATGTTCAATTACTCTCTTCCAAAATTTCATTTTATAACTCATTAGTTTGATACCATGATAATTAGAGCAGTTTTAAAATCTCTTTTATTCTTATAAATTAGTACTATAGTGCTCTTCCTACATTTATTAAGCATCTTTTTAGTTTTTAAAATCTTATTAAATAAATGTATTATCCAAAGTTACTTGAGCATCACCTAAATATTTCTAAACTTTTATAGAAATATTATCAGATCCCATAGGTTATCCGATTTTCATCTTTTTTATAACTTTATTTACTTCAAATATCCTAATTTTATGAGTATACAACATAATTTTATCCTTAATGAAGCTAGTAGGGTATCCTATATTATCTACATGATTTTTATTTAATAAGTTTATTAAAATAATTTTTTCATCTTTCTTTGTTCTCTTTTTCTTTAATCAAAACCTTTTGAACATTATCTTTAATACATTTAACTTAAAACATATCTCTAGTTTTTTTATATCTTACTCTTACAATTCTTTATATATCTTTTTCTCAATATTTAGTTTCTAACATATAATATAATTCCTCATATACCTTATATTTTTAATTAAAAAAATTATTAGTTACGATAAAAGTGATGATATATTAAAATATATGATAAAGCATTTAAATTGAGAATTCATGCAGTCTACATATGTTAAAATATATATACATTGTAAAATTAAAATTTTAATGTTTAGATTGCAACAAAACATAATCTTCTATCTTGTTCACTTTTGGAGCTACTAGATGCATAGATTAGATATTATTGAAATATATAATTCTTAATTTTTAAATATTTTAATAATATAAATTATGATTAATGGTATGAAGTTTTGATTTAGATTCCCTGTTACTGGCTTTGAAGCTAATTGGAGTAAACATTTTGTTTCTATTCAGAACAGCAACATAGGTGGGCCACAGTGCATCTACCTTATAATTTTTTTTTTTTTTTGCTAATATACAAAAATGTTATTCAACTTCATTTCCAATGTAACATGTATATAGTTTCAAAAAGAAATATATATATAGAGAGAGTAATATATAGAGATAGACATGACTACATTTGAATATTGTCAGGCTTAAATTCGATCATCTCTTCCATTTTTGAATTCACAAAGTTCGTGAATCCCAAAGATGAAAAAAATAAAAAAGGTGGATTTAAGAGCTCTGAAACCTGTGTGAATTAAGGCCGAAAAAGATGATCGAATTCTCTATTTCGAAACATATATAGATTGGTAAACTTAGTTATATTCAAATATAGATAAATTTAGATTCAGTCATTTTTTTTATTTTTGTATTTATATAATTTTTAAATTTTAAAAATAAAATAATTTTAAAATATATATAAATTTAAGAATAAAAAAATTGATTAATTTTTAAACTTGAATATATATAAATATAGTTAAATTTATATATATATATATATATATAAGTATACGTTTGTGTCAGGGAGGGAGGGAGAGAGGGGTCCGTATGGCGTGGAGGACAGTGTCTTGTACCCTCGAGCCATGGCCCCTAGATCTTCGTACATCCTTTTGAAAGCTACATGTTACGTCCTTGTACTGTACATTTGGCAGCGAGTTCTCCATGCCCTCTCTCTCTCTCTCTCTCTCTAGGCCCAGGAGTGATGCACACACCTAATACGTGCCGACGCTACGACCATTCGAACTAGATGCGGTCACTCGCAGACACGGTGACGTTATCTGAGCGATGATCAATCCGATAAGAAGCAGCTGGACGAGCTTGAAGCAGAGACTCGTTCATCAGTCCACTTCGATGCAATCCTTTCATAATCTTTCCACGTGTCCACTTGATTCATTCGATATTTGTCTCCTAGTACAGTTTAGGTGATTGGGTGATAAATATCCTAAAGGGTGGTCGTGTGCTTTATGTCACATTAATTATTGTGCCATTGGTTGCTTGTTTGGAAGTGGTAAGGTATCTCTCAAAACACTCGAATGAGATGAATAATGGTGTACGAGCAGTGAATTCTTGGTACATTATCACGGGAGCTACAACTTGCTGGCCTGATTTGGCCCATGTGGATGGAAGCATATGGGTTTGTTGAAGAGGCATCTCTTTCAGCGGTTGCTCTTTCGAACAAGAGAAGATGATGATTCATCAAGGAAGGGGATATTGGGGGACGATCTGAGTGACCGCATGGTAGGTAACTATCCATGTCCCTTGGCCTGCTCTCACCCATTAATGGCCTTTGTCAAACTTAACTGAGAGAGATGCCTCTGATTTTGACAACATAGTCCCCTATATCACATTGAATTCCAAAACAAATATGACCCATTCCAATGATTCTGTGTAGAGGAGGATTGATTAATCCAGCTCTTAGTTTGGATTAAAACTGCATTAACCATTACACTTAAAAGACCCAATGCTTCCAAAGAATAGGGGTGATAAATCATATCAACTTGAGAGTATAATTACGAATATATCGCTACAAACTTAATCCATTTATTAACCATATCAAAAATCTAGAGTGTAACCTAATCGTTTATATTATATGGGTTACGTGACACAATCTGCGTAACTCATTTAATTTAATAAATAGGTCATGTTCATATGACTTATTTTCAATACATGTAATTCGTATTTTAAGTTTTATTTGATGGAATGTTGAGATACCTAAAACATCTCTTACTTTTTTTTATTTTTTTTTACCTTTTATTTTGCTTATTTTATATATTAAAGGAAGGTATATAAGTAAGTTTCTAACATAAGTTAAATAAGCCAATAAATTGTGTTATATGAGTTGATCCATTTAATAATAGTATCAATTATGGGTTGGTTTTGGATTAGTGGGCCAATCCAAGATACGATTTATTTATTAATCGCATTTAATAAATCAATCTGATTTCGATATAAATTTATTTGTGCTCCATTCAAAAACACTAATTTTGTATCGAGTTCGAGTCATGATTATGTATCATATCCAAATTTGCCATCCCTACCTCAGAATAAAGAATCTTCCACCTCTCTTTTCTTCACTTTCCTATATCTCCTTTCACCATCATAATTCCCACGCCCGCTATCTCTGCTTCATTTACCAGCAATCAGTGCTTCATTGTTTTAACTCCATTCATTTAGTCAATCAATCAGTGTTCGTTGAAGATGGTACAAGTCTAGGACGATCTCGTCTCTCAGAAGATCTTATATCAGCAGACAAGCTTGGCAGCTTGAACACGATCATTTTCTTAGCAAAAATGGCATGATTCAATCAGTGCTGATGGTAGGGACGGACAGATCACAAGCATTTCAAGCTGCTTAAATTTAGCCTTCCACAGACAAGGTCTCCTGTTGAAATCACATAAAAACACAGCAGAGAGTAACAGTTGATCAGAATCACAGAGCACACAAGCCTCCACTCCATTTTACATGTGGATTATCAACATCTGGAAAACAAATTAACCCATGAAGTTATGCTGCAATGGCCGACAAACAAAATAGCTTCCCCAAAAATTACTTAGCAGAGGAAGGTAATGGGTTGGGCATTTGAGAATCATACAAGGGAGCTAAGATGAGGGACAAAGAGATCCGGTGTGGGTTAGAGATCAGAGGGAGCTGAGACGCAGATATAATGATGAGACTGGGGGGTTGACCTCTTGTGCTGGTAATGGGTGGACCGCACGGGAAACAGAGAGTAAACGTACAAGAGGAGATAGGAAGGTTTTAGTAGCTCTAAAAAGGTTATTTTGGATGTTTGATACATAATTATTAATTGGTTATAGGTTAGCTAAACAGAGTTTTTTTTTTTTTTTGTCCTCACCGTATTTTTTTTTTTTTTTTTGTAAAAATAAAAATTATCCTGGGATTTGATCCAAAATAGAGGGCCATCTTGTCAAAATTCCTTCGTGAAACTCTATATCCACATAGTAATCTTCTATTAGTCTTTTTTTGTGTTTTTTTTTTTTTTGTGTTTTTTTTTTTTTTTGGGGTCTGGTTGCAGGTCACGTGGATGCCTTCGTTCACCAATTTTGTTTTTCCTTTTTAAAAGGGAGTTCGCCCATCCCACGCTGATTGATGAATCCTAGATCCTATTCCTTTCTCGTTAACCTTTTAACACCCTCGTGGAGTCCCCTCATCCCCTCTCCACCATATCTACGGCTAAGTTCTTGTACTCTCTCTCCATGTCTCTGTCCTCTATGAACCATTTTTCTCCTGTCCCTCTAGCCGAGGGAGATCAAGATCAAAGCCTCCTTCCTTCGTTCACTCTAGCAAGTGACAGTTCTTCATGCTTATGTCCCATTCTCTTCGACACCTCACAAGAACGAGGAGCAAACCATGGAGTTCATCACCTCTTGCAGCATGAGGTAAGGAGTTTCCATCTTCAACATAATTCATGTGATCCAGTCTATCTCATAAACTAGTACAAGGTCTATAATCTTTATATATCTTTTTCCATTGGTAGCCAAATGAGCATCTCTTCATCAGGAAATCAAGCGATCACCTGATCACATTTCCAACCAGCTACAACAATAACACCACCACCACCAACGAGGAGTCTTTTCGTCATCGAGACTCTATTCATCTGGATGATCCCACTAAGTGGATGTCTTCCAAGATGCGGTTCAGGAGGAAGATGATGAATTCCGATCGTGTCATCATGAGCAAACCAACAAGAAACATGCGAGTAGTTGAAGATCGAGTCCACTCGAACCAAGACAGCAGAGTGCGCAGCAGCAACAATGGCAGTTCTCCAAGTGGGTTCATCAGAGTGTGCTCGAACTGCAGCACCACAAAGACCCCTCTGTGGAGGAGTGGCCCTCGCGGCCCTAAGGTTTGCCATCTCCCTCTCCTCACATCTTTCTATTGATCAAAACTAGCTTTCTTTACCTCCTTGTTTTATGGTGCAGTCTCTTTGTAACGCCTGTGGAATAAGGCAAAGGAAGGCGCGGCGAGCCATGGACACAGCAGCTGCTGCAAGTGGTGGATTAATCCCTGGCGAGGTACAAGGCAAGGCGAGAAAAGAGAGGAGATCAGTTGTTGATCGCACCATACCATTCAAGAAACGGTGCAAAAACGCCACCACCACTGCTACTCAAAATAAGAAGCCATGTTTTGATGATGTTATGGTTAGTTTGAGCAAGAGTTCAGCGGTCCACCGAGTCTTCCCACAGGATGAAAGGGATGCAGCACTTCTGCTGATGGCTCTATCTTGGGGCATCGTTTGCAGTTGATCATTGGCTCATCTTCTTTTTGTTTTCCTCTTTGTCCATCTCGTAATTTTTCTTATTCTAGTGCGATCAGCGAGTACAAGTTTGTGGAATAAGAATAAGATGTAGCAAGACTCTAGACTTAACGGCAAAGTAGACAGCATTTGATGTCAATCAGGCTTCTCTAGCTAATTCATTTACGTTTTATTTGCCTGTGGTTTTTCTCTCTCCCAAACAATAAAAAAAAAAAAAAGAAGGAAAAGGAAAAATCCTTAGCATTGGAAGTCCAGGTGTTTCATTTCATGGTTACAGAGTACCTTTCTTTATACTATAAGGCATGGAGTGATGTAAAATAGGTATTCTTTTATATAACCAACAAGGGGAACTGCTACTGATGACAGTAGCGAGCATCTCTATGAGTGCTTGCCAACATATGTCCAGAATCAAAGGATGGGTTTAACTATAATATATAATCATTGGATCAACATTATGGAGCTTATAGTGCAATCTACCTGTCACAAAATTTTAATCAAGCCTCAAACTTTTTTAGTGTAAATGTGTGTTAGAGTAGCTTGTATGGGAGTGGTGGTGCTCAATTTGCAGGTCATTGTTTTTCTCAAAAAAAAATGTGGGGTTTAAGTCTTGTTGTTTAGGTCCCTGACCTCACGCTAGATGGTAACGTTTCTTGCTTCTTTTCTTTCCTTCTTTCTTCTGAAGTGACGAGTTGCTTGTTTTTGACCTGAGCTTTGTCTGATTTAGACCACTGCTGTTCCATTTTGATCGGTGAAATAGTGAATTGTTTGGCAGTTGCCCCGTCTTTTTCTCAATAGAAATGTAGCCTTGGCCTAGTAATGGTTGTTAGCAGATCTTTGTTATTAGGATCACTCCCTTTATCTGAATCATTGGGATTCTAAATTTGTATTTGTCCTCTTTCTTTAGGAATGTTGTACAGTGAGCTCAGAAATCATCATAGAGTTGCATGCAATGGGGTCTGTATGCACACAAGTCCCTCTGTGCTTCAATAGTTTGCTGAAATTTGAGATCCTATTTATAAAAGAAATCTTGACAATAGTTAAAGGATAAGATCTAGCTATATCTGAACAGGGAAAGAGTTCTTTCAAGAAGGGAACTGGAGATGCCATCTTTCTCTTCTGAAATTTTCTTAAGATAGGGTATTTTCATATTTTAGGTGTTACATGCCATTAAAATTTTGAAGTCAATAATCTCCTAGAATTACGTTTTAAAACCAAAGTCTGAACCTTTCTGAGGGTCATCTCGATGATCAAAATCTTCTTCACTTTGCATTAATAATGTATTGGCACAAATACAATTTCAAGCCAATTCAACTTCTTGTCATTCCTGTGACTGAGATTATTATACCAGACTTTGTTTTGTTGGAAAGGATGTGAAGAAGTCATCATCTACCAATCCATCCAACAGAACATCATCGAATCACCATAAACAAATTTCAAAACGCATGGGGAAGCAAATGTTGAAATGATTCCGACTGATTAAAATGACACAGAGCTGCAGAAACTTTTTCAAACCTACTTCTGTTTTTTCTATAGCTCAGCTTTTAAGTTTGGATAAAGAAGAAGGATTAGGATGGATTAATGGCTAATATAAAATTATAGCCACATCCTATGATCATGAATTCACTGGACTTTATTGTTGTTGTTTAAAGCCAAACTAAATTAGTTTGGGATTACTCTTTGCTTGTTGTTTAGTTGTTTATTGGAACTTTGGTAATTGTAATAACCAAGAATTGGGGCATATCATGAGGATGAGAGTGTGCTAGCTTTTGCAGCCATGAGATTGTTAAATCTTAGAGAAAACTGGCATCTAGAAGTAAATCAGCAAGAGAACCTTTACTGTTGGACTATTACTTAATCAAATCAAGGTGCAAATAACTAGCATGCACCTCCGGGCTTTCCAATATAAATCCAGCATTTGGTAGAAGAAACGTTAAGAGTTTGAGTTCAGTACTTGCAATTACTGCTACACCTCTTCTTCTGAAGTGGGAACAGCAAACCATTAGAATTCCCTAAATTTGGAAATGGAGAGATAAATTAAGTTAAAATTTTGAGACGGTTATTCCAAGTTCAGGGTGGAACTTGACATAAAACAACGAGATATTCCATTAGGCCAAATGATGAAAGGGGTCCCGCGATCAATGTTAAAGCCAAGAGAGTTTCAACTGGGTTAGCATCAATGCGAAGGTGGTGCAAGGTAGGTAGATAGCCAATGAACCGAGGTGGACACTGCCACTGAGGCCCAAGTACCTGTAGTTGTTTTGGCTTCTATAAGCCCTCTGTCTGGATGAAGTTCTCGATAGCACTCTTCTCATTCCAGCCAATGGAGCAGAGAGCTCAAGTGCAGGCTCTGTGACTGGACGCCAAGTGCTTGGTGCTGGGAACGACACGAGGCATTCGGAATTTGATGCAGAATCTGGACAGGGTTTATCCAGCCAGCAGCCTTTGCCGTATGGTTCCAAATCTATCGCATATCTCACACAGAGTCAGCTTTTGGCATTGCAGGGAAGACAATGTTCGATTGGTCAGAAGCTTAGATGAACATGTGGAGGTCTCAAAACCACAAACAGCAAGGATCAGAGCCATTTCTCCGTCACAAAGAGAGTAGCTACGAAAAGTTCTCATGAGTTCAAAGTACTTCATTGTATCAAGTCCATGATTGATTGATTGGCGTCTAGCTTGGATAGGACTACAAACTAGAGGCTATCAAGCTTGCTAACCTTTTTTCCCTTGCCTGCATCGATCCCTTGAAGAACTCCAAAAAAGGCTCGTGTCCTTTATTTATTTATTTCTTTTCTTTTCTTTTCTTTTCTTTTTTGTCACGACATTCACAATCTAGCGTTGTGATACCCATTGTTCATACATACACACGCAAGCATTGGCCAAGTACTTCGTGATTCTTATTTTCTTTTGGGAAGAGGTTGTCACCCGAGCTTTTGAACTCAGAAGACTTCCTTGAAGTGAAATGTGACACTCCCACTGCCTGCTGTTAACAAAGGGCCTCATCTGCTGCCATCCGCTAGGCTAAAATCTTATTTCCCCTCGATCATCATTTTGGGTCACACATTTGCTATCATTAGAAATATCTAAAAGTCAAAATCTTGTATTTTTATTATCTCTAGTAGATACATCAAATGAGCGCAAGAAATAAACTGTTAAAATGATATAAAATAATATTTTACTATGATCTACACAGGAAAATCTATTAATTTTCATTCTATATCTATTTTAATCCATATAGGTCGTGATCAATAAGTTTGATTCTCAATTTAAATATTTTATTATGTATTTTAATGTACTAATATAATGAAAATTATTCATTTTTATGTCGACATGATATATATATATAGGTTAAAAGACTATCAAAATACATGGCTTTTAATTTTTATGCATATTTTGGCATAAATCATGATTAATAATTTGGATCTTTAATTTAAATATCCCATGATTGATTTTGGAGTAAATATTTTCTCCTCTCAAAAGGAGTATAGTTCATCTCATATATGTATGTGTGTATATATAGAGAGTGTACTTTACTTGGCTAAATTCAATAGGATTTTCACTCATATTTAGCTAGGTTTAAATTTAAACGATGAATGTTCTACACCAATGATTCAAGATTACCTTTAAAATGCTTATATAAAAAAAGAGGGTAAAAAAAATGGAGATCCTTAAGGAAAAAATGGTAAAAAAATTTTTACCACTTAATATATAGATTGAGAGTTTTTAAAATACATAATTTTTTATGTGTGAGTATCTTAGAACTAATAGATTAAAGCTTAGATTATTAATTTTGGATTTCTATTATTTATATCTAGATTTAACCAAGACTAAACAGATATCATGTCGAGGGTAGCTAAGTCAAATCTCTCTCTCTCTCTTATATATATATATATTATTATATATATATATATACATACACATATATGCACGTATGGATGTATGTATGTATGTAGAGAGGAGAGAAAGAGGTGATGATACTATCTAGTATATATGGTACATGCCTAATGCTAGTGCCCTTGAGTGCATACCAGTTTTAATGAACATGAAGCCAATGTTTTGTACCTACCAAAAAGTCATGCTATGGGTACATGAAGGAACTGAAATGTTGCCAGTCGTATTATTCTTCCGATTAGGGTTACTTCGAATGTTTTGATCCATCATAACCATTTGTGCATGCTCGTACGACAGTGATTACATGAGGACTATATGGTACACGCTGCCCATGTACTGTTTTGAGCGCACCCCCCCCCCAACATAATCATGGCCATCACATCATGCACGGATGGCTGTGATTGATGAAACCGTCCTCTCCAGTTCCAATGCTTGAACTGAAGCGGATCCGAGCTCTCTACTTGTAGTGGGTCTGAGGCGGCTTGTGGCTGTGGCTTGTGGCTGATTGGGTCTATTCAGGCCTTAAAGAGTCCGGATCCAAAAGCTATAGCTCAGCCCCAAAGTGTATGTATGATTCTGGGCCACAAACCAAAAGAATGAGTCGAGAGTTCTTTTCAGATCCTCGTCAATAATTAAAGGCCATACACAGTTTGGGACTCTCTAGATTGGGCCACAAAAAGCATCAAGAGTAGAGTGGGGAAGAATGCATTGCGTCACCAAATAGATATGTCCCTGACGTTGACAAAGAGTGAGCAATCATAAATATTATGCTTAAGATAATAACAACTCAAGAGGGAGTTTTAACATTTAAGATCACAAAGGCAAGGGAAATCCCCTGAAGAACCCCTCAATGGAAGCCATTAAATCAGCTCCAACCGCCCCAGCCGCCGCCCACCACCAGCCTTGTTGCTTAGATTCTAGGACTCCGTCCAATTCCCCATGCCCCATTGCATAATTATTTATGCCACCATCTCTTGCCCCCCTGGTTACCAACAGTAACGTCAACAGTCTTTGCTCGCTTAATAGTATTACCAATAGGACTTCTGGTAGCCTCCGAGGGGCACACAACACTGTTAATCCTTACGTTTGATAGCAACTGACCGAGTGTAATGCACTCCTTGACTCCTTGTCCATTTGTCTCACTACTCGGATTCTTTTTCATCCTCTGCCTACACGTGCCCTGCTCCTAGATCACAACCCAGCTGTAGACGGCCGATGGCATGGAACCATACCATTGTGACCATCACAGTATCACCACCTTGTTCTTGTCCACAGTTCGCATCCAAAATCCCCACCAGAAGCTCCAATTGGAACGTGTCTGATCCCATATATATCCTCCTAATGTTCATATGGCTCCCTTGTGTCCCACACAAGTAATGAGTCTGGGGCCCCCTTTTTTCTGTACACTTGATCCTGTAACATGACGCATTAGTGATAGCTGAGCCAAGAGAGGCAGGTTGGCTCTAGCCAAAGAGAAGATCGATCTGACGATGCCATCGAATCCATCCTCCAGATGCTTGCTGGCTTGCTCTCTGTACGTGATTATGTCATTCATTAGTCATGAGTCTGTGATCATTAGGTTGATGAGGCAGGATATTCTCTACAGCTCAAGTTGGTAGGGTTGCTTCTGTTCGAAAAGTTTTGTAAGGTAGATCGCAGATTTAGTCGGCTAAAAGTGAACCCAGGTGAGGTACTCTTTTTATCTGGAATCAGTATCATGGTTGAAATAGAGATGCAAGCCCTATAAATCTTTGTCATGAGACGATGTTTTATAATCATGTGTTCTAGAGAACTTGTTGTCAACCAAGCAGCCAATCAATTTTCTACACCTATGGATGTGACAGATCGGACTAAATCCAAAGGCATTTATTTTTCCGGTCATCTCATAGATGGCCGCAGCAATGATAAAAATAATAATGAAGTCTTAATCTCTAGCTTAGTTGAGATGGGAAATCACAGATGAAATCTTATGCGCTTGCTGGCTAAGCAAAGCTATCTCTGCCTACGTTAGAATATGCTTCCTTTTTTTGCTACTTGGGCGAGGAGCCATGAGGCATCCCACTAAGATTTCTAGCTTTAAGTATCAGCAAATGGTGTATTATTATTATTATTATTATTATTTAGTGCTAAACAGTTAAGCCAAATCTCCATCTACCTTAAACTAATGATAAAAGTGTGGTCTAGAGCACTAAATTCAGGAATCTCCACGGTCCGCTGGCCCATAAACTGGCTGGATTCGTAGCTGCAAATCCCCAAAGAAAGGGGCAGGGCATCTCTCTATCTTTTGGTGTCAGATCATTGATTAAAAGGAAAGGTGGGTGATGAACACTAGAGGAGGGGAGGGAATTGATATGGTCATCTCATGTTTTGACAGCCCACCTAACCCTTACTGCCTCTCCCCATCCCGTCGGTACTCCCCTTTGATAGCGAAAGGTTCCACGAGAGGGTTTACGGGTGGCAGTATCAATGCAAAATAGAATAACGCAACTATGACAAAGAAAGCCAGCAATAGGACAATATTCATTGTTTTCTATATTAGTTTTTGGTGTTGAAAGTTTTATTTGTTGTCAGCTGGCTTGCTTGCTTGCGACCATAACACCTAATTTCATATCCTGTGCTATAATGGCATTATATATATATATATATATAAAATGGTCAGTCTTTGGCTGGTCCAGTGACAAGACACCAATCCTTTTGCATGTTCTTGCTTTGGAGTGTTGAAGGAAGAGAAGGGGGGGGGGGGGGGGGGTGTTGTCCTTAAATATTAAGGAACTGGTTGTACCATGGGTTCATGTTGGTTTTCAGATTTTGTTCCCATATTTCAGCCTGGTTAAATCATCTATTGTCTTTCCAGGTGAGTCCTGTTGAGCGATGATAATTGACCGAGGCAGTGGTGGAGTCCGGGTCCACTAAGGTACAGGTTGAGCAATGATAAATGGTTAAATGGCAGACCAGTGAATGACGAAATTAGAGGAAACATAGTAATTCATATGCTTCCAATGCAAACAAATTAAGGATAAAACTTCATCTGTATGCTAGCTTTAGCCTCAAATGTATGGTGATAAGTGGTTGATCATGGCCATCTCTATATGCCTCGGGAACAATGAACTGCTGCACGGGGGCATGCGTCAAATTAGGAGAATTTGCCAAAGCAAGAAAGTGCCAGGAAGCTAACCTGACCCGAGTTTTTTATAGGTTAGAAAATGTGTGGTGGGGACAAGACCTGTGGAGAAAGATACCTTTGGTTAGGTAATCCTACACAAAGAGGATCACTAATGGGAGAATAAATTAAGGGCCTCCTTGTGTCATTAATATATATATATATATATATATATTATATATATTATACCAAGCAACAGTCAAAGCAAAGCAAGGGGGAAAGCAAGAGGATGCATCCTAAAATTAGCGTCTGGTTAAAGGAGTGCCCTAAAGAAATAGGCACCACATGGGGTGGGGGTTGCTCTTAAAGAATAGGTTTTTTTTTCAATCTTTTATTTTATTTTTTTGGTGAAAAAAAAAATGTGTTGGAGGATAGTTGGTTGTGTGGAATGGATTGGGTGATGCTGATTTGGTATCTGCTGCGTGTTAAAGAGAGAGAGAGAGAGAGAGGGACAAAAGGGGTTTGAGATGATGATGGGAGGTGGGTTGGATTTTTATTGAATGGACCTCACATGTGTGCACGAGGTGAGCAGCTGCGCTTGCTAGGGACTCTCAAGGACTGTGGCACGATACAATCATAGACGTGGGGACTATGCAACCATTAAATTGTGGGGACTGCCAAAAGCCCATTCAAATGCACCTTTGTACTTTAGCTTCTCGAACACCAAATTTCCACATTAACTCTTCCACCCTCTCCCCTCCCTCCTCTCTCTCTCTCTCTCTCTCTCTCTCTCTCCTCCCCTTGCGACCCTTTCCCTCTCTCCCTCCTCCTTCTCCTCTCTCTCTCTCTCTCTCTCTCTCTCTCTTTCTCTCTGCATTCCTCGTCGTCGTCGTCGTCGTCACCGTCAGTCGCCGTAGCAACATAACACATTTAGACGCCTCGCGCGACCGCAGAAGGGTTCAATGAATCTGTGGAAGATGGACAATTTGTTGACCGCTTGGGTTGTTACAACCGTGATCGTGCTAGCAACGCTCTTTTGCACGAGTTGGAATAAGCTGAGGAGGAGGAGAAAGAGAAGAGCCCAGCTCCCTCGAGGGACTCTCGGGTGGCCCCTCCTCGGAGAGACGCTCGATTTCGTCTCCTGCGCCTACTCGCCGCGCCCGGAAAGCTTCATGGACAAGCGCCGGCTCCTGTGAGTCGATATCCATCCTCCGCACCTCTAGTCATCCTATTTGCATGTCTAATCCAAGCGCCAATTCTTGTTACTCATGGCCAACTCCATGGCTACAGTTGTTCCTCTCCTCGGATCTCTTCTCATTTTGTGATTTTATGTGGTCTAGTTTCGGCCATCTAGTGATTATGATTAGTGTCGCTCGAATTCTCTCGAAATCTTGGCAGGTACGGGAAGGTGTTCAAATCGCACATCTTCGGCAGCCCGACGATCGTGTCGACGGACGCCGATGTCAGCCGGTTTGTCCTCCAGAGCGATGCCAAGACCTTCGTGCCATGGTACCCGAAATCCCTCACCGAATTGATGGGCAAGTCCTCCATCCTCTTGATCAACGGGAGCCTGCAAAAGAGGGTCCATGGGCTTATTGGGGCCTTCTTTAAATCGCCTCACCTCAAGGCTCAGATCACCCGGGACATGCAGCGCTACGTGCTGGAGGCCATGAACCTTTGGAAGGATGATCAGCTTATCTACATCCAAGATGAAAGCAAACGGGTTAGTCCTCGCCCACCCCTCTCTCTCCCTCTCCCTCTCCCTCTCTCTCTCCCCCTCCCTCCCTCTCATTAAGAGTGCACACGTGTGTCACCACATGGAAGGCCAGAGATGGGCAAAGTGGGTGCATTGAATGAGCCTAGAGTAGGGCATTGCTTCTGCGCCTACCTATTGTTTTCATCATTAATTTGTGGGTCTCGATCTTTCTTCTCCCAATACGACTACTACTTTCATCATCCACTGATATCCTCTTCCTTTTTTTTCCCTTTTTTCTTTTTTTTTTTTTTTTTTTTAATAACATCAAAATTTTTATTTCGTTAATTAGTTTAGTAGCTTCACATGACCCAGCGTTAAATAAGCATCATTTTTCATGTCACAGATTGTGTTCCAAATTCTGGTAAAAGGACTGATTGGCCTGGAACCGGGAGATGAGATGAACTTTTTAAAGAAGCAATTCCGGGAATTTATTGCGGGTTTGATGTCTTTGCCCGTGAAGTTACCCGGTAGCAGGC
The DNA here is from genome assembly GCA_017589505.3 of Metroxylon sagu. NCBI lineage: Eukaryota > Viridiplantae > Streptophyta > Magnoliopsida > Arecales > Arecaceae > Metroxylon > Metroxylon sagu. The sequence continues at coordinate 132,331 of JACVBY030000310.1, read as the reverse complement.
TTTACAAATCACTACAGGCAAGCCTAGTACTAAAACTTACCAGCTTGGACAACCACCAGAATATATATATATATATATATATATATATATATATATGTATGTATGTATGTATGTCTGTATGTATGTATGTATGTGCATCGATTGATCACTAACCGGTGAATTGATCATGGCTTCATCCAGGCAAAGAAGAGGATGGTGATGCTAATAGAAAAGATCATAAGAGAGAAGAGGAAGAACAAGAGCACTGGGTGCGCCCAAAGAGACGTCGTCGATGTTTTGATCAACGATGCCAGCGATCAATTGACCGATGATCTCATATCAGACAACATGATCGATTTGATGATACCAGCCGAGGACTCCGTGCCTGTTCTTGTAACGCTGGCAATCAAGTACCTCAGCGAATGCCCTCTTGCTCTCCGACATCTGGAGGTACAAAACCTGCTCTCTTATTAATATTATTATTATTATTATTATTATTATTATTATTTATTTATTTTTTTTAATCTTCTCCTAAGTCTTAGTGCTTCTGTTAGCAGTAACGGGGTCCCATAGACCCCACCACCACAAGTTAAATTAATAGACGAAGATTACAAGAAGAGAATATATGAGTAGGTAGGAAGCAACGCACTTAAAGATGCCAGTTTGGTTCATTCCCTCTGATGACGGCCTTTGTTTATCCATCTCCTTTCAATTCAGGGTATCTTCAAATGGTGTTCTAGTTTATAGGTCACTTGTCACCGTTTAGTCTTCATCTGTTTGATTCTTTCGGGAAGTGCATGATATAATATGAAACTGGTCGTTTTTAACATAATTATTTATTAATAAACAGTTGTTAACCCTGTAGCTTATTTGTCTTGAATAATTTAACTTCATGATTGAACTCGTGATAGGCACTGCCCATGCCGAACGCTAGCCCACATGAAAAAAGTGGACGGGGTTTATGTTAGGCTCTCCGTCCAGATAATATAATATTACTTAGTTACTTTCTTTCTCGCGTGGCATGCCGCTGGACTACCAGATGGTGACAGGGCAATGGTTTAAGAATGAATGAATGAATGAATGAATGATTAACCTTGCGAGATTATCTCAGGAAGAGAACACGAATTTAAAGAAGAAAAAAGCTCTGGTGGGGGGGAGTTTGCAGTGGACGGACTACATGTCTTTATCATTCACTCAAGATGTAAGCCTGGGCATTTCTCATCTAAAAATTAAGAATTTCTACGAGGGCTGTCGAACTAATTAAGCTTGTGCTGTGCTTATGCTTATGCTTGATAGGTGATAACAGAGACTCTCCGAATGGGGAACATTATAAGCGGCATCATGCGCAAGGCGGTGAAGGATGTGGAGATAAAAGGGCATTTCATACCCAAGGGATGGTGCGTGCTGACGTATTTTAGATCGGTCCACCTGGATGAGGGCCATTACAAGGAGGCCTACGAGTTCAATCCATGGAGGTGGAAGGTGAGGGAAGGCCCCCTATCGGTGATCCACCTGCCTTTCCTTTGTGCAGCATAATAAAAGGGAGGGTGGGGTGTTGGTCAATTTCATGCGAAGCTTAACTTTAGCTCTCTTCTCCTTGCTTATCTGAGTGCAAAATTCTTCTTCTTCTTCTTCTCCTCCTCCTCCTCCTCCTCCTCCTCTTTGGAACCCCACAGGAGAAGGACATGGGTACTTGTAGCTTTACTCCTTTTGGAGGTGGGCAAAGGCTGTGCCCCGGGCTGGATCTGGCCAGGCTGGAAGCTTCCATCTTTCTCCACCACTTGGTCACCAGCTTCACGTAAGGATAGCCATCAACATCCCCCTTCCCGTTGCGTATTCCCTTTTGGTGTATGGTACTGTATTGCATCTCATTCTCACGTATCTTCCAACACGTGTGCTCCGCGCGCGCGCATGTGTGTCCCCACGTACCTGTTTAGGTCAAAGCTTACGTACACTATGCACATACAGAGCAACGCTGACCCACACGTGTGTACTAAATATTATGGAGGAGGGCAGTATAAGCGACACATTGGGTACTGGCTCGGTTGGGGTTCACCGTGTCAGCTAGGTCACATGGCCTTCTGTACCCTGGCGCTTTGACCTCAGTACGCCTCCTAGAGTGCGGTTTAGCCGTTTAGGTCTACTGCTGCCGCGGTGGTGGAATCTTAGCGTTCCCATTGGTGGACTGTGGCGCATGGCGGGGCTTTGGAAGCCGTGCGGCTTCGCTCCCATCAAAGATAGGCCTGCTCCACTAGCCCAAGTCAATCAATAGGTGCACTGTCGTGATTTTATCTGAACGCTTCTTCGTAAATAATATATATATATATATATATATATATATATGTTTATTGATGGACTTACCTGTCGACCAGGTAGTTGATTAAATGGCTCACTGACAGACATAATAATCCAAAATTAGATGTCTCATATCCTCATCATCATGCCTCATGAAAAAATTCACACCACCACCACCATCATCATGCATCGAATCTCAATTTAAAAGCTCCTCATGTTGGTGCATTTAATCCATGTAGTTCTTATAATTTTTTTTTTTTTTTTTTTTTTCTACTCTTAATTAGCATGCGCACTGGGTGGAGTTTTCAGATCCAATTATACTGTATTTTACAATGATTTTCAACCTGTTGGCTTTAGCGTCAAGCTTTAAAGGATTCAGTCCCTGTTTGGATGGCTGCTGTAATGCTTTTAAATAGTTGTTTCCTGGGGCCAGCAGCTATTCCTAGCATGATCTGAGTTGAGATCACAAGGATTTTTATGGCATATGAAGTAAGCGTTTTGTTGGGATCGTAGGCAGCCAAAATTCACAAACAGGGGACATGTGGTGGCATTCTTTGTCTATTTTTAATTTTAAATCTGGAAAATCTTTAATTAGTACTTCTACTGCAATTCTTTACCATGCATTTGTTGTATCCTTTGGTCTCTATTTTTTTGATGGGATAAGATTTGGTTGCTTTCACCTGTTAAATTAACAGAGCCACATCCACTACAATGGACACGGCTCTGGAGTCCGATGAGCATATCTCTGTCTTCTACCAGCCTAAGATATGATATGATAGGAAGATTGACGCAAGACTTGTTGTTAATAATTAGATTTCTTTGGACATGCATGCAGAGCATGCATGTAGCAGAGGACTCACACGTTTTAAAGGATGCATACCGATGCATGAGTTTTTATTTATTTTATTTATTTATTTAATGGATATGTATGTTATCATCAGTGGTGCATGATGGAGAGGCTAATGGGTGATGCTAACTTGTGACCACAGGTGGGTGGCCGAGGAGGACCACATAATTAACTTTCCCACCGTGAGGATGAAGGGAGGAATGCCTATCCGGTTGAGGAGGAAGACCAAGGAGGAGGAGGAGGAGGAGGAGGAGGAGGAATCCCCCCACCCCAGTTAACGAGAAAAGGTTGGCAGCAGCGAAAGGTCCGTCCGTCTGCACACGTGCGGGCGCAGGCGAAAAAACGGCACCAAAGGCTGTGAGCTTTATCCCCGAGGGCACTGCCACTGCCATCTCAACTGGAAGAGGGGCCCCACCTATAAACCTACGCACAATATAAAAATCCTTTGTTTGTGTGTGTATATATATATATATATATATATATATATATATATAAAAGAGAGAGAGAGAGAGAGAGAGAGAGAGAGTACATAGAGATAGATAGATTAAGATGGACCCATCACCCAAGTCACACAGTCTTAGGTTCACAAGCTCCAAGAAAGGAATTAAATGAAGGAGGGGATGTTTTTTTTCTTTTTTATTCCGGGTCAAAGGGGGTTCTGAGACTTTGACTGGGGAAAGCTGATATAGGGGCAGTTTGGGTTTGCGAGGGAGGGGGGGAGAAGGAGGCAGGGACTGGAGAGGGCTAGCAAGAGACTGGAGAGGGCTAGCAAAGCTATGGCCTTGGGAATTCCACCCCTTGGCCCTGCCCCAGTGGGTTTGGGGGGGGAGAGAGGAAGGAAGGGCAGTGGGTTCCGAGTTGCAAGTGGGAGAATGTGGGAGATATGCACCGGAACAGCTGGGCCATCCAAGGAGAAAGGAAAGAGCCGAAGAGAGAATGCCAATCTTATCTCCTTGGATTCTCTTGTATTCGTCTTTTTTTTTAAATATCTCTTCTGTTTTTAGTTTTGGCATATGTTTATAAATGTGGCTGGAGGTGGGTGGGTTCCACTTTGAGGACAGATATAATATTTAGGGGGCATGGGCAATCCCATTGGTAAAATTGTAGTAACATGTGACAGGGACTTGTTTATGGCAAAGTATATAGCAATTTTTTCCCCCAAAAATTTATTGAGAATTATTGGATTATTCGCAACTTTGTTCTTATCCAATTGATTATTTAAATTTTATATATATATATATATATATATATATATATATATATATATATATATATATATATATATATATATATATATATATATATAAATTATCTATAGCTCTTTGAAATATTAATTGTAGAGCCGTTTGGTTCGATGTTGAAATTAGAATTGCTTATTTCGTTCATCCAAATTTTTAAATTAAAATTTATTTACATTTTAAATTTTATTTCTCAAAATTTAAATTTTAAATAATTTTATAATTATTTATTAAAAATAAAAAAATATTTTATGCAGTCAATATCTAAAAGATAAAAGTAAATTTATCTTTTTTAGCTTTATTTTTTAAAAAAATTAAAAAAAAAAAGAAACGATCAAAGTATTTATCTTAAGTTTAATTATGATTTTATGTGATTTTATTTTGTTAATGTGATTACAGTATATACTTTTATCGTTCATCATATTATGAATATTATGATCAAAAGGCTTTTAGGCAGTGTTAAATGAGAAAGAGAGAGAAAAGAAAGGAAGAGTAAAAAAGATGAATGATTACAGCTTAATTAGGAATTACAATCTTAAATTTTTAATTTTTTCTAAAAAATTATTTTTATTCTTAATAAAATTATAATCAAATCCTAATTTTATCTAAAACAAAAAACTGAAATCGAAATCAATGATTTCATTAATTCTGATTCCGATTTTAGGGTTCTATTTGTACGAGCCAAACAAATTGGACGGTCTTCTCCTTACTGCAATTCCTTAGGTAGCAAACATAAGATGTACGAATGACGGCTTGGCTAAGTGGTTGGTGCTCTCCATGGAGGTTTGGGATTTTAAAAATAGTTTAAATGTTGTTTTGCTGAGGAAGGCAAATGGTGTGGATGTGGGGCCTATTCATATTAATTGTGTCTTCCGGTTGGTGAGGAAATCTCCAAGGTAAGAATCTAGAGAAAATTTCTCCCATTTTCTCTAATTAAAGGGGGGCAAAAAGAACCAAAAAAAAAAAAAAAAAAAGTACATTGTTTGTTGCCATTTCTCTTTTCAGAACTTTCCAATGAGAATGATCTTCTTCGTTAAAACTAACTTCGATGGCAAGAAAATTTATAAAACTCTTATTAAAAAATTTATAAAATATTTATAAAATTTAAAATAATTATAATTTTTAATTAATAGTTTTGAATATACATATATTTTTAATGTAATTCTTTTGCGATCAAATATATCCTAAAGTGTTGAAAGAGAAGATATGGATTTCAATAATATGGATAGCAACAAGATAAATTTTATAATGCTTTGAACTTTTTATAGGCGGTGCTATAAATAATATGAACTCTAGAAGCATATGAGCACTGTATAAAGAAATGAGGATATTGTATAGTAGGGATGGATGGTTGAAATTAGAGCTCTATTTCTCAAACAAATAATATCACATCATATGGAAAGAGATAATTAGTGCACATCGGTGTAACTCCGACAAAATTTTGATATGCATTTAGCCAGACCAAGAAGCAATTTTTTGATGTGAAAATTTATGACTTCTAATTGATGTGAGCAAGTCAAGCGGCATACTCCTTAGTCATCATTCAGCTAATAATCAAGCAAGAATGTTTTGGAGGAAGATCTTCCCTGCATCCTCCCCCAAAATGGCCACATGACCGGCGTGGGCTCCAGCGAAGTGCATCCCAGATCATCTGTTAAATGGCTTACAACAAATGGATGCCAAGAAATCGGCAACGATTCGATGATGTGCTGCCATGCCATCAGATGACACACAAGTTTGGCTTGCTCATTCGAACAACCCGACTTGCATCACAAACCCAGCCCTTCTCAATCCTCTCGGTGGGGGTCCGTGGCATTCTCTTCTTAACCTTTTCAGCCACACTTTTCCTGTGTCCTGCCATCTCTTCTGCCGTTTGGTTGGCTGAAGGTTAAATTTGATGGTGGATTATGTTAACTGCTGTATACTTATATGGGTTGACCTCATAAATATATAAGGCTATTCGACCAATGCATGAGTTACCCCTAATATTTCATATGAACCACAAATTATATACAGTAATAAAAGGATATTGCTGACTTATTCTGTTATTAATGCAATTATAGATATTCTCAAAAGACCTTTTAATATGTTTATCTAAACAAGCCAACTAGCCTATAATTATGTAAAGAATCATCCTTACCTCTAAGTGCTCCTCTCTGGTCTTTTATCAAATCAGTTCTCCGCTCTTAGATCTGAAGAAGAAATAAATAACAATAATGCACTTGACAGCTCAATAAGTAACATTCCACTTTAATATAATTAGATTACACGGTATTCAATATTTTAGTTCAATAAATATATATAAAGAAACATGAAAGTTAAACATATATATATATATATATATATAAAACAAGAATCATAAATATGCCTTTTTAACCATATAAATCAAATAGCACATTATCTTTTTATTAAAGTAAAATATAATATATGAACTTCATGTGCTCATTGGCAAATATAAAATATCAATTCAAAATATTAATAAAATAATTAAATACTGAATCTTAAATTTTAAGACCTTACATACCTTTTTCATTTCTCTAGACTAAGACTATGACTGTATTTAACCTCTGTGGAGTAAGTATCATGACCTTACTTAAGCTTGAGGAGTAGGTTTACATCAAATACTAATACTACAGTTAATTCATCTTTGTACTGCATTTGCAGAGGCAACATCATATTATACGTAGGCCGGTTAGAAGTCTACGTATGTATATAAATATCAAATCATTTTAATATTATAATCTTATGATTATTCCAAGCATTTGTAATATAAATAGAATTTTAAATATCCATAATTTATGATTCCAAAAAGGCATATAACAAATTTATCTATAAAATGTTCAAGAAATACAATTTTCTGCTTGATCTAATAATCTTGAATTAAAGGCAGCATAAGCTGATAGATGAACTTAGATATCCAATTCATGAACATCATTCACCGCAGTTTAACTTATGAGTCATAAAATATAATGTAATATAGAAAATACATAAATCTAGAAACTCATAAATGCATTGATGAATAATGACTCACGAGCCAAATAACAAACCTATAGATATCTGTTTTTAATGGCAATTTTAATAATACCCAGGCATTTGAAATTGATGACAAATTTATAATGATGCATTTTTGTTTAAATCAGTTTTAATAATATATTATCAATAAGGAGTGCTACTTACCTCACGGATGCGTACAACATATTAAACTAACCACTTTATCGAAATTTTTTGGCACCTAATAATCTAAAATCATTCGAAGATCAAATTAATATTATGCTAAAATATCTAATTATTACTTAAATTCTTTCAAAACTTGAGCCTCTAATTAAAGCTACTTTAGCCAGGACAATATATTTTTCCTTTGAAGGATGTACGGTTAAGACAATTTTCTAACAGGTACTTCTAAGCATTCATAGCCATATTATCATTTTTAAGATGCTTCAATTTTTATAAGACCATTGAGTATGGCCCCTCATACACATTTTACCTTTGACAAATACCAAAAAATTTCTCCAGGTCAAAAGATCCAAATCAAAGATCATAGCCACTGAAAGGTTGCTGGGTAGCTTAGGAGTTATATTAAATATTTAGTAAATGAATAATTTTATTCATTGCAGTATCAAGTGAACAAAGAATTAGGAGTACAAAGAGGTATAATTAATAGCATAGAAGTTAAAAGGTTCCTCAGCAAAGCCTATAAAGAGTACGGCTAAGTCGATGTGTTCAAGTCATGAAATAAAATTTTGATTTCACTGTCCACACTTATCTCCTACTTTATCTATCACTCATTAGGTGGCAGCAGTCAGGATTGTCTCCCAAATTTGAAGTCGTAAATTTGCTTGAACAACATGAGGTTTGAATTGCCAATGAGGTTTGATGTTTGCTCTCAACAGCTCTATTCTATTGTAATTTATCCATGCATGGTTTTGAATCAACCTCCATTCTCAATAAAGTGAAATCATATCAAATTATTATCAATGCACAATCGCTTAGCTTTATGATTGAATTGGGCTTCTACAAGAATAAATAAATCATGCAACAAGAGAACAATGACATCAATTAACTGAACATGGTTTACAAGCCTCACAAATATCAGTATGGATTAAATGGAAGGGCTTATTAGTACTAAGAGAAAATGAAATATGATCTCTCTTTGTCAAGGGAATAGCATCACAATAGGAAATAAAAGGAACATTTATTTCGAGTTGAGACTTAGTTAAGCTTTACAAAGGTGCCTAAGATGGATGCTTGAGTCGTCGGTGTCAATGATTAGAAAGTCTTATTTCTATTGATGAAAAGCTTTCCTTGTTCTAATTAAGCAACTAACTTTGACTAATTGACTAACTAATATCGAATTAAAACCAAATGATGGAACCACAAGGTGCATTTTAATCGAGAAAAGAATTTACTGGGGAGTGCTACTTACCTCCCCTTGCTCTAGATTCACTTCTGGAGGGTAAACAAAAAATTTAATGCACGGTTGATGCAGTGAAATGGTTTCACTGCTCAAAACTTACCATTTTCTTTAAGCGGTGCCAACCAAACAAGGGAGTAAAGAAAATGGGGGTGGGGCCAGAGGCAATTACATGGCTTCAATTTGACTTTAGGGGCAATATATTCTTTCCTCCTTAGTTAAATTTCATTCTTGAAATTTATGTTCGAATCATTCAATAATTGACGGTATTTGCATCATTATTTCCTTCGATTCCCATACGCTTGTCACATAGCACAGCTACTTCATTACACCTTGACATGTGAAAGAACACGTTGTCCCAATTCTTGATCTTTTTAATCTATAACTTGTACTGCATATTCTTTAAATGTCATATCCTCAATAATGATACCTGAAGCATGCCATGAATAATAGCAAATGCTAAAGACTAGGCTAATCAACCTGCTATTTCACTAACTCATCTAGTATCTTAAATGAACCAATGTATCTAGACTTTGTTTACCACTGATCTCAAAATTTGTTCTTTTAGAGGCACATGCTCATTAACTTCAAATTCTAATTCTCAACCTCCTTTGGTTGCATAATTTCTAACCCAGGCAAATCCGATCCCTACTCACACTGCCTAAAAGCTCTCTACTCCAGCATTTTCATCTATATTATCTTTTTTTCGAATGGTAGCTAATGGACCAATGAGCTCCTTTAATAATCCTATGTGTTTCCTTGGTCTCATAATTAATTGCTTCTGAATAATAATATGATCGATACATATTTCATAATGATCATTGTAGAAATAATACTTCCAGATTTCAGTACAAATACTATGGCAGTTAACTGTATAATTCTACAATCTGATCACGCTGCTTCTACAATGAATCTTCTATGACATCTCATAAGTTTATATCTACAATTATAGTATAACACGTATAAACATTTCATTAAACACCAAAACTATGTAATGACAGTTTGATAAACATCCGAAAGAGACCATTTCATAAATAAACACAAAGCTAGTTCATTATCACCTGTTAAATGACCTAATGAATGCTAATACATTTTGCTCAACACATGAACTAAGGACCCCCCAAGCAGCGGTTGTCTCTTGCTAGCACCTATGCTCATATTCCTTGGACTTCTCAAATTCGGAAATTGCAATAGTATAGCCATACGCTTAATTCCACTGCAAATGTAGTATTCTTCAATTGACTTCAATTCCCTCACAAGAGAGGAAGCAGACTTGCCAATGAACTCAACCTTCCTGAAAAGCTGTTGTTCACCAAGAGGTCATAATTAAGCCATGACCTCCAAAGTTTAAGATGCTCCAATTAAAGCCATATAATGAGACCTTCAATCCTATCAACCATTTAGAAAACTTCAAAGCTTTGATATCATTATATGATGCTCCAGACTCCATACTGTAAAGAGCTTTCCTAGCGACCTAAAATTAGGTAGCTCATTTCTAGTATTCAAGTTTCAACCCGTTTTAATTGGATCCTTCAAGTAGTCGAGCCAATTATTCATCAACCACTTCATTAACTGACAAAAGTATCAGAAGACCTCTGCGAGCCTGATATTGGTCAAATAAAGGAAAGATGAGCCATTGGGAAACTATATCTAATGGTTCAACTCTAAATCCCTGGAAGTTTGGATCTAGACTCCTCAGCAGCCATCATAGCTCTTATAAATGGCTTGAGAAACTTAGATTCTGCTTCGCTCTAGTAAAGTGCCAGCCTAAAAATCTTATAGAGCTATTAACCTAAGTTGATAAATATATTAATGCTAAAAAAAGGCTCACAGCTCAAAAAAAAGATAGAGGCGAACATGTGAGAGACGTCAAGAAAAGAACAATCAGCAAGCTAAGGACACTCAAAAAAGGTCCTGTGAAGCTTAAGAAACTTCTGACCTAAGACTCCATATATATTTGAAAGATACACATGAACTTCTGCCAAGGCACAAAATCTTAATGCAGATTAATAATGAAAATTACATGTGTTGGCTGATGAAATTAAAGTCCAACAACATGAGGAGAGATCAATGTAAATACTATTGATTCCATGGAGTTCATGGGCATGACACAAAGTAATGCTAGCATTTGATGGATAAAATTGAGAAAATCATGCGGAGAGGATACTTCAATTGATATGTCCAGAATCACCAGCAATCTGAAATAGCGAATCAAAAAGTATTTGTTTCTGAAGGAAGAACTAACAACTGACTTCTATTTAATGTCATTATTATTATTCATGGTGAATCTATTGCATGATGAGAAAGTTCATCCGCTTAAAAGGTTTATGCATAATAAATATGAGTTGAGGAGCCCTCCAAAAATGTGAAGACCAAGCCATGTATCTCATTTTCTAATGAAGACTTAAAAGAGGTATGAACCTCACATGATAATGCGTTGGTCATATCAGCAACTATTGCTAACCACTAGATAAAGAAAATATTAGTAAACAATGGTAGCTTAATGGACAACCTCTTCTACAATGACTTTTAGAGGTTGAGCATTAGTATCAACTGATTGAATCCAATAAAAGCTCTATTGATCAACTTCACAAGAGAGCCTGCCCGAATTGATGGGATAATAGCCTTGGCAATGACCATTGAAAAAAACCTATTAAAAAACCATTAGAGTAAACTTCTTGGTCATCAAAATGCCCTTCAAGTTACAATACGATCCTAGGTTAGCCAAGTTTAAATGTCTTGAAGGTTATATTATCGACCTACCATCTTCTGATAAAGTTTTCCATCGAGCGGTATAAGAGAGCTTAGGGGAGATCAAGCCATAACTTGATACTGTTATGTAGTGATCCTTAAGAGAAACATCAAATTAAAGTACTATCGATAAAATGCAAAAGACCTTTGGATAACTAGTCAAGTGATCGATCAAGCTGAGTGAGTTCAATATTTAATATCGATCCTGCCAAGCAATGAAGGCATAAGTCCTGATCAATTATGCCCTTGAAAGGTTGCCACTAGATGAGTTGAAAATCAATGAGCTAGAGGAGTCACAGCAACAGCTGACTTGAAGCCTGTATATGGATAGAACCTTTAAAGAACCTAAGTGTGGAATCGGATTGATCCTCATTGATTCTGAAGGAACCGAATTAGCCTATGCTCTTAACTTTGAATTCAGAGCTTTTAACAATGAAGCCGAATATGAAGTCCTCATAATGGGATTGAGCTAGCTTAAGAAGTTGGAGTAGCTCGACTAAATACCTACAATAATTTTCAGCTTGTGGTCAGCCACATCTGAGAAGAGTATAAGGCAAAAGAGCTCAATATGTTGGAATATCTAAGCAAGGTAAAAAGTTTTATTCCAACCTTTGAATTCTTCGATATTCATTTGGTCCCAAGGTTGAAGAATCTTTGAGCAGATGTCTTGTCCAAATTGACCTCCATGGAAGGTTGGAGCCATCGAACAATCTTTCTAAAGGAGCTGATGAGTTCAAGCATTAACAAAAAAGAGATAATTTAGATCAGACAAGAGCCAAGCTGGATAGATCCGATCATCATTTATCTTGAAGAAGTTCGACTTCCTTAAAATAAGAATGAAACCCGAAAGGTCATGTAAAGAGCAGCTCAATATGCCTTGATCAAGGGGATATATTACAAAGATCAATCGTACCATACCTGAAATCTCTCTGACCTCCCAAGGCTCAATATATTCTTTGAAAAGTCCATAAAAAAATTTGCAACAATCATATGGAGGTAGAGCTCTAGCAATCATCTGGATATCTTGGAACCATTCCCTTCAATGTGAGGGCAAAGGAAATTCCTCATCATCATCATGCATCTCTTCACCAAATGGGTAAAAGTCTGGCCCTTAGCTTGAATAATCAAGCAAAATACCCAAAACTTCATCTAGAAGCCTATAATCTATCAATTCAAAATTCCTAGAGTGTTGATGGCCAATAATGGGAGGTAGTTCAATAATGCATGATTTAAAGAATTATGCCAAGAGCTCAGCATAGACCATCAATTTACTTCAATTGTATATCCTCAAATTAATGGATAAGGTGAGGTGGCCAACCGAATAATTCTTGAAGCTCTGAAGATATGGTTCGAATGAGTTAAAGGTCTTTGGGCAAAAAAACTACTTATTTAAACCTACCGAACCACAAACTAAGTACCCACTAGGGAGACCGTTCAACTTAGCCTTCAGTATTGAAGTCATAATCCTAGTCAAAATTAAGATGCTAAACCATTAAGTTCAAGAATTTCATAATGCAAATGACCTCATAACTAACCTCTACCTTATAGAGAAAGGTCAGTAGAAATCATAAATCAAAGCATACACCTACCAGCAAAGAGTTACAAGATACTACAATTAAAGGGTCAGAGCAAGTCGGTTTAGACCTACAAACCTAGTGCTGAGAAAATTAGTGGCATTAGGTCAAGCTAATGAAGTAGGAAAGCTAACACTAAATTGGAAAGGTTCATTTTTGATCCTAATTAAAAGAAGATGATGGTTTGGCTTTTTGCTTAATTGCCTCCAAGTTGTATCAAATGGGTAAAGTCCTTCATTTAGATAAATAAAAAAAAAGAAATGATCTTTCGACTTATGAATGGAGGTCAGGCTATCAATCAAAAACTTTTTATCCTTTCAAGTACCAATGCACCACCAAGCGATCTTAATAAGTGCTCCTTGATAACACAAAGAGTTTGGAACGGATCAAGAGAAAGAGAAATTCTGAGCAGAGACATATAGGGAATGAAAACAACTATAAGTCACCAGCAGTTTAGGACAAGCTAGGTGGAGCTATTCTATATAAGTAGAAAGGTTGGAAATAAAAGAGAGAATGAACAATCTAAGTTCCATTTTCAGAGTATCTTCGTAGAGGCAAAGCCAACCTGACTCATAGTTGAAGGCTTTATTCTTTTGACCAGGAGCACTAAAAACAAAGAAGTTAGAAATAAAGTACGATCAATGTATTCAAATTAGATCATCTTTCCTAAAGACACTATATTTCTGGGACGTAAAGCTAGATGTTGCCTCTTTCGAAAATATGGTAACCAATGACAAACCAAAAGTATTTCAAGTCATTGAGTCATCGTAGGAGATGATCAAGCTTAAAACATTAAATTAGTGTCAGACTAATACTGAAAAAGGATTCTATATCTCTTATTTACCCTAATGGATGTAAATATGATTTTGCATTCATGACCTAGTCTGAAGCCATCCAACATAACATTTTTTTCTATCTTTGAAGAGATTCATTGAGCATCGGGAATATTTTACATCCCAGAACCTTCTTAGGTCATCCTAGCATGACAATCATTTCGTTCTCGAAAATAGTTATCAATACATAATTATATTTTTTTTAATAGGACCAATTTCTTTTTTATCGTTATTTCTCTACATGCAAGTTATTATATCTTTCTAATACTTTCTTTTTTTATGTGCGGTAATATTTGTGTCCCACTAAAAAATTTAAATTCTGTTTCTAAGGCACCAAACTCTTTTTTTTTTTTTTTTTTTGATTCACTACATCAATCTGATTATATATATATATATATTGATTCTATAAATTATTTTGATGTCATATCACTTAAGTTGTCTAGCATATTAATTTTTTTTTAATTAAAGAAAAATTTACATACGGTTAAGTAAAAGCCATCATCTGCCCCTACGACTCCATGCGCGCCCCCAAGCGAACAGCGCTCTCTAATATCCCTCGTATTTTATTTATCAAACGCACGGTTTGCACGTAGCATCCATTGCGTTCATTTGATGTGGAGTTTTGAGCTGTCTAATCCATGGATTGCAAATATATGATCGCTTCCGCATGAGACATGCCTTCAAAATTGCAACGATTTGAACGTATCCACAATTTTATCGTTTTGCCAACTTTGCGACGGACTTTCATCAATCATCCAAATAAAATCTAGTCAGCATCGTCATCGATTGCTTGTTGGAACGTAAATTCACACCAAACCAATGAATCTGAGGGATGAGGCCAAAAACATGCTTACGTGCTATGATCCATGTCGGTACTTGATATTAAAGCAGCACATCAAAATTATCACAAAGCGAATCGTAATCTTATCACCTTTTTATGCTTTCCAAGGTACTAGATGATACTACGATGTCAACATGACAAGATTGCTGCATGATTCTGACAAAAGACCATGATTAGATCAGATCTAGGTCGAGGGGTCCTCTCTCTCTCTCTCTCTCTCTCTCTCTCTCTCTCTCTCTCTTTCTCTCTCTTATCTTTTTTGACCCCCTTCTCTGGACCACCTTAATTTGATTGATCACCAATCCTCCACCAGGCTGAGCAGAAAATGACTTACTTAAATCAATAAATATAATACAAGTTTGAGACATGACGGTGCTGCCACTCTCTGGATTTAACCAAGTATATTTCCCATGCGAGTAGACAAAAAAAATAAATAATAATAAAAAAAAGAATCGAGCTGATCGATTGGTTTCACTGGGCTGGATTTTAAACCTACGTGATTCTACTTGCTTGTCATCACATTGGATTTAAACTGATATCGGTGAGGCAGGCGTGGATGAAGATTGCAAGCCAGCCGGCGCGAATAAGACCTAACGAACTTTTCATGTGCGTTCACAGGCATTTTAGTAAGAAAAGGCAACGCCTAAAGACAAGTTATTCCCCACAGCGTATTTGCAGACTAAAGTTTCCAGTAGACTGTAAAGCCGTGAGAGCCGAAAACCCTTTGACGGCCCAAAAGCTGATAATTTAAGGAGAAGCATTGTAGCAGCAGGAAAGGTTACAGCCAGGATACATACCAGTGGGGGGAGGAGGCAGTGGGTGAATCTGGATGACCGAACAAAGCAGTTGCAACAGGATTTGGGCATTGACCAACAGTGGACATAGATGTGTTTCTCCCAACTTAGTGCACATCCAGCCTTGTAGAGCCGCGCAAAATTCAAAAGGAGGGGGAGTTCAGATCAAGAGCAGCAGCAGCAGCAGCAGCAGCAGCAGAGCTCAGTTTTTAAGTGGAGTTGGACCCCTACATGCCCACACTTTCAAATCAACAAGGCAGGACATGTACTTTTGGATCATGTAGTGGCCTGCAGAGGGGTGGTCCGGGTCCGACCCACCCACTTCTCAGAGTCCGCTGGCCCATAGTCTCTCTCTCTCTCTCTCTCTCTCTCTCTCACTCACTCTGGTGTCAGGTGCATTTGTTTTCCTTGTCTAATTTATTACAGTTCTCCAAATATGATGCTTCGTTATTATCTTGATGATCCTTTTTGCATACCATGATCTATTATACAAGGCTAGCAAATTTCGTGCTACGCTTCCATGAACTGAAGACAGCTGTGACTGCATCAATAGAGAGAGAGAGAGAGAGAGAGAGAGAGATGGCTCTTGGAAATAAAGAAGGTAAATTCTAGCAATTGCAGTCGATACAAGAGCCGCTAGATTCTGTGGCTTCTGCTTGGGCCACTTCTTGTTATGGCAACCATAGCTGGCAAGCTTCAATTGCCTTACAGGATGTTAACAAGAATGGTTCGTACAAGCATCGTCTCCAATGATTCCTCTGGCTGCTCAGAAGAGGAAAGATGATCTCATCTGACGGAAAGGTATCATCCCTAAGCAAAAGGGGAATTAGATACTGGACCCCATAATTTGAAAGTGGAGTCAGTTGGGACTACGGGTATATGCCTCGGCCTGTCTAAGGTTCTGGGTGAATTGTGACTTGTCCCATTCAAGGCTTTCCCTACCGAAGGGAGCTACTAGTGGGGAAAAAGGCAGAAGAGTCTGTGGCAGGTCTCTGGCACACAGCATTTGACTAGTGCAACACCAAATGAAGGAGAGAATGATTGACAGCCAGCTACGAAGAAGTATAATTCATCATTGGGAGTTTGGTTGAGGGGCAATGGTGGCACTCCTAATGAAGTTGCGAGGGGAAGAAGGATGGTTCCGGTTCATTAGCATGGTTCATGTACGGAAGAGAAGTATGGTGACATTTCTGAGAATGATTTGCGAGCTTATATGTAGTTTCTTATATCTCTTCTCAACTGCACCGACCGCAGCGAAGGAAGTGAATGGAAGTTCCATCCTTGGATATTTCACTGTAGTGTGATTATTACAAACAAGTGGGGCTCAAGAAAATTCGGGGAGACGGTTTGGTTTGGCCAGAAAGGGCTGGTTTGATTGGAAGTACAGCGGGGACTTTTGCAGAGGATTTTAACCTTGTCAGAAGTTAGTCAGCCGAGAAAAATTTGATAAAACAGTTGGCTTTTCGAATGGTTTGGAGTTCATTAAGATGAACTCGGCGCAAAATTTTAATATCAGTCACAAGGCTGACAGCCAGAAAAGCTCCTCCCTTATTCCGTGGTTTGAGGTTTTGTATCCAATTACGATGGTCGTATTTATCTCCCGATACCAAGTGTGACGCTAATCATAAATAATTTCCCTGAACCATAAATAATTTCCCCTCAATCACTTCATATTAAGCTTCAATCAATCAACCAACCGACCGTTATAAGTGGCCGTCGGTGGCATCGTGCCTTGTTCCTTGAATTAAAACCAAAAATCTGAAGATCCATCCAGCAATGACACGTACACATTGTCCGGTTACTAGTAAAACAAAGGCTAAAAAAAAAAAAAAAAAAAAAAACCGAAGGTAATAGCATCCACCATGATTAAGTATTGACTGCAATAAATAAATCTGATGACAAATCATACATTCTCTCCAACCACAAGAAAGAAATCTTTGATGAGTATTATATACTTCCAAATGCCTAATCCTTGCAGCAAGAGAGATAGGACTCCACGGCTTTTATCGCCATAAAGAAATCTTTGATGAGTACCATATACTTCCAAATGCCTAATCAACGTAATATGAACTGTCAAGCATCAAACAACTAGGGGAAAGGTTAGGACATGACATCAGACGAATCAATGCCAACAACCATACTTGTAATGAACGCTAGGGCCATTCTCTCCAATAAATGCACCTGGCAGGAACACGGGGGAAGATACTAGATGTCGGCAACCAAGAATTGAAGGATGGAATATGGTAAAAAGTGAGAGTTCTGCACCATGCTGTACAAAAGAAACAACATTTGACTGCAACCGCGTATCCAGACATTTAAAAATAATGATTGACCATGGATTAAACAGAACGAGGGGAGATTATGCGACGGATCTAATAGCATTACTTTGATTCATGGAGACGAATGGGAGATCGAAGCAAACAAAAGATCCAAGTTTCCCACACTAAAAATTTTAAAAAAAAATTTTAAAATTTAAAATTAAAAAATTAAAAAAAAAAAAACACTGTGTACGAATCTAACAACCTAGACGCGCATGGGTGCGACTAAGCATCCGTGCATGTCGACTGTCATATGATGGTTCTTTACAATGTTCGACAAAAATCCAGTGAGCTCGGATTGATAACTGTAAGTATTGTAAATCTAGCGTACATCACTACTAAGTGCAGAAGAAAACTTGAACGAATTAATATCAGTATTTCCAAACTTAGTTCCTAATGTTAAAATCCAGTTATCTGAAATACTTTGACAAAAGATCTTTATAACAGCAGCCACATCTTATGTTACATGCTCCATAATTTACTTCCCATTCAGAATGGTGTTCGATGTGTTTTACCAAAACATTCGCTCCATCCTCATGCCCCATCACTTCACCGGTTAAGAGTTAACCATACCAAAATGGCATAATAATAGAATCATCAGCTAACCAGAGATACATGATGACCCTTCGCAACAATAAGCCCTTCCATTTAATAGTTGGACGATCAATTCACACAAACTCACAAATGTATCAGCTCCATGGACGACTACCACCAAAACCCCTCCCACGATCACGAAATCCTCCATGACCTGCTCAAAATTCAGTTGTTAGACAGCAGTCTCAACATCTCATTGGTCTGATGAGGTTAGCAGCAATTTTCAAATGGTAATCATGCAATCAACAAACAAACCAGAATCTACCGACCAGGAAGCCTTCCATAGTTGGGAAATACAGATCTCGCGTGGTGGTCATTGCATACAACAATTTATTTAACTGATAAATATGCTTCTTCAAGTGATATACTGATCAGTCTATTATTGGTCTTAGTCAGTCGCTGTACCCACTGATAATAAATCGACACAATAATGCTAATAAGAACATTCAATGAATAGAGAACTTTATGGTTCAATTAGATATGCCTGGTAGCAGAGTGGAATTTGGGGAGCACAAGAAGTTAAAGAGGGAGTAAAGTGCAAGAAGCACCAACCTGGAGGAGGTGGGGCACCTCGACCCATTGCAGCCAGTTCAGGACTGACTTTCTGCCCAGCTTCTTCCAGTATATTAATAAGATCCTTGGCAAATCTTGCATTAGCTGCAGTGAAAAAGGTGTATGCTGTGCCCTTGGCCCCAGCTCTTCCCGTTCGACCAATGCGGTGAACATAGTCCTCCAATGATCCAGGAAAGTCATAATTAATCACATATTTCACATCCTTCACATCTGTCTCCATGAAACAAAACAGTATCGTTAAGAAGCAAAACTCCTTGGATTCAGAGCTTTCACAAGAATAATTCATTCATGTTCACATACCCAAACCACGAGCAGCAACATCAGTAGCGGTCATTATAGGACTCTTCCCTGATTTAAACTCTGAGAGAACCCAATCCCTTTCAGCTTGGCTTTTGTCACCATGTATTGACAGGGCAGGCCAGCCATCTGTGCGCAGTTGCCTTGTGATTTGATCACAGCCCTTCTTTGTATCCATGAATATCAGAATCCGACTGCCATCCATAATATCCTCCAGCAGTTTAACCAATCTGATAGAAACCAGGTAGCTAAATCAACTTACAGATTTATGCATCATCCAAACAAACTTGTCAATATATAGGGTTTCCTACTTGTTATATTTCTGACTCTCTGAGACAATCTCGACACGCTGGTGAATTGCATGATTAGCTTTCAAGTCTATGGAACCAATAATCACCTGTGTCATGTCAGAAGCCAATTCTGTCAATTCTGGTAAAGATGATATAATGCAACAAACCCACCTTTGCATCACCTTGTTTGGCCACAACATTTACCTTGTATGGGTTGTATAGGAACTGCCTTGCAAGTTGTTCTACCTCTTTTGGCCAAGTGGCGCTCCAATAAAGAGTTTGACGATCTGGACGAATCTATTGGAAGAAAATGAATTAAAATATTAGGGGCCCATATGATCCAAGTGATATTTATATTCAAAACAACTGCAAAACTAGAAAGGCCAAACAGACTCAATGATTCGATTAATTTCACTTTATGCAGCATTTACTGCTGAAAAATCCATATTTCCTCTAAGTTAGGGCTTGCCCCATTAGGCACAATCCTCTACTTAGTCAAGAGATTTTAGGTTCAATTCTCGGGTGGTACATCCCAAAATCTGAACTTGGGTAATTATATTGTGAGATGGTCTCCCTCCTCCTCTTGAAAAAAGAAAAGGCCCAATTTCCTGACTTAATTACATCAAAATGGAAGGAAAAAAAAAACATCTAATTATCCACAAAAACCCTTGGGAACAATAACAATTCAAAAAATCAGATATTTTCACAACCTGTAATACAATGTAAAGAATAAAGATTTTGCATCTCAAGAACTATGACTTGGTGGCTGGATGATAAAACTGATAGCAGTTATCAAGCAGAAAGTTATAGTGAAATTTTGATACATTGTAGGATTTTGATGTATGTTCGAATGCTAAAGCTTTATGTAAAACCATAGCCAACAAACACACTTCTTGCTTATGTATAAAAACCAGGAAAGAAGTTGTAATATGTTGCTCGATACTTACATCATAATCTTCAGGACAAAAACCATATGCAACTAACTAAAAAAATGTGTAAGGGCTTATAGAGGGAAAGAAAAATGGTACAGGCTCTGAAAGCAAAAGGAACCTGATCAGAAATAATTGAATTTTAATACGAAAGCAGAATGGGCAATATATCAGCCTAAAAAAGCACAAGCACAAAGGACAAAGGTTGCTTACAGCCTCAAGTTTGCAGCCATAGAGATCCCTGTCAAACCTCCCCAGCATGCCCCAGAGCACCACAAATATGATTTTATCATTATAAATACACTTTCTAAATCTAATTGGCATGCAATTCAACAGGCATTGAAGTTCAAGAGTGCGATCTCCAAGCACAATTGTTTAGCCAAAAGAAGGATGTAAACTCATTAACTTGTCATCAATTAGCATCCACTTGATGAAATTTGAAACATAGGGGTGGTCATATTGCAGCAAAGGTAACAAGACCAGATAAAAAAAATCTAGCACCTAGGGATGGCAATGGAGCGGGGTAGGGCGAGGACCCCAATCTCCCATCCCCGTCCCCACCAAAGAAAATAATCCCCATCCCTCCCCCGTCCTTGTAAACAAGGATTTTTAATAAAAATAATTCCCATCTCATGGGGAATGATAAATCCCCATCTCAACCCGATCCCCATTCTATCCCCGCCCCAACCCTAATGACATATAATTTTTTAATAAAATTATGAAATGAATAATATAGCTAAAAAAAATGACAATGATGGATGAGGGAGATTAGGGTTGAGGAAAAAAATATATTAATATATATGACGGTACTTTAGTATATATGAAAATATACCAAAGTAATATAATACTTAACTATAGGCTAGTAGGGCAGGATGGTAGGGCAAGGATATACTTATTTCCATTTTCCATTCCCACCCCATTTTCACCCGTGGGTACAAAAATAACCCCCATCCCCATCTCCGCACAAGGTAATCCCTGCCTCAAATAGGACAAGGCGGAATGGATTTTCCCCGCCTTGAATAAGATGGGGCAGAATGGGTTTCACTTTGCGAGTTGAATTACCATCCCTAGTAGCATCTATACAAACAAGAGAATCTAGTATCTAGAGCATATATAATCTCAAGAATCACCTCTATAATTTCTCTATTTAAAGAAAAATCTCAATTTAATTCTCCTCCAATAGATAATATTTTACATACAAGGAGCAAGAAAACTGCATCAATCAAAAGGTTGCTATCAACTCAAATAATAAGGGGTAGAAAGAACCATGGCAATAATACAATCCCAGATATACAACCAGTTGACAAACCAACAGCCATCCATCAAACACTCACACATCTGAATAGGCCATGTACATCACATGAACTGATTGTTGGCATATCATATTGCATGAATACATGCATGTTGTAACTCAGAAAGCATTTTGACTTTTGCGCATGTTGGTTCCACACAGTTGAACATTTACTTAAGATTCAACAACATACAACCACATGGACCTTTTGACACATTCGCATTATGAACACTGCAATTTGCATGATTTTAAATTCACATGTCAGCAGCTAATTCTTACATTTTCATCAAGTATAAAACCACCTTGAGAAAAATTTTAAAAAAGCACTAAAATAGGGACAAGGAAAAAAATAAGGCGAAAGCTAATTGCCTCGCCATCTTCATCTGGCCACAATGTCACTCACGCCACTGCCCAATTCTACTAGATTCTACTCCTGCACTCTCTATTTCTTCCCCTTATTTTTCAATTTCATCATCATAATGGATTTGTCATTTTGGCATTGGGGCTTCAGTTGGCCTGCTGGCTTATCATTTGAGCTCTAAATGTAAAAGAAATTCTTCACACCACATTCAGCATTCTTTCCTCTATACTCTTTCCAGGTCCAGGGAACCTCAAAGGCTGCTCTTCAATTAAATGTGCTTGAACAGCACGACTGATAGGGTATATTAGCAGCTATAGCCAGCCTATCATTCACTAAAATTAAAAGATTAAAAATAACTAGGCTTCAGAATTTCTTCTGAGCAAGCATTTTCAAGGTTATAGACCGACCTAAATGGACAAGTCCCTGGATTGAACCACATATAAGGTGCAATTTCATACTCTCAAAGCAAAAATATTTTAGGAACCAAAAGTCTTGGGCTCATTTTCTAATAGATCAGGATCACAAATTACCACATCTTTTTTTTGTCTATTTTATAGAATCATACATGCATACATATTCCAGGAGATTGCTAGATTGCAAAAACAAAACGGTCCAATTATCAATGACCATGAGCTAAATATAGCATAATTAACTTGTTAATTTGGCATTTTTGATAAGGATCTCAAAATATATCTTCACATGTTAAGTTGAATACTTGAATGTCATAGCCAGCTTATTCCATTCAATATTAAAATGTTATTAAATCAACTTTATGAATATCATGTTTGATCTACCTAAATTTGTAAACTCACATGCACATTTATATATGTTGTGTGGTATCTTGCATGGGCATGTCTTGCACACCTTCCCACACTATCAGCCTCATAATATTTCATGCTTATGGAGGCCTGATTTTGCAACTCTGATATTGATTACCCCTTTATTTTTTCTATAGGCAATTTTCATTCTTTTTCCTTGCTATCAACTCCCTCCGTGGAAGTAATGACTTTCAGCATCTACTTCAACTTGCTGCAATAATAGCACCAAAGTGATCAAAGCAGAAATCTCCCTTCTCCCACTATTGATTTTCAGTCATATGAAACACCTAACTTTATCCCTCTTCTTTGTTATTTTCTTCTTAGAAAAGATTCTTCAAATTTAACCCAACCTAAAATAAGACTGGAACAGATTCAAAAACAATTTCAACCCACCAACTTAAAATGAGCCCCCCTACCTTTTGTAAGACCAAATTCAAAGTTTTCTCAGCACTCTGGATTCATCATAATCAGCTCATGTCCACACCCACAATTTCTAGAAACACTGATACTAAACCAGAAAGCCTTCTCATGCACATCAAAGAACCAAAGGTGCACTCCAGTCAACATCAAATTGGTATAAATGCATGAAATGTCCTTTATATGTAAGAAAAATGGGTAGCCATAATGCCTTATGAATTTTTTTCCTCAATGGAGCATGAAATCGATAAAGACATCCATCAATTTTAGACACTTTGTGTCAGTATCTATCAACAAATCAAGCATAAAGCCTCAGAGGTCATGAGCAATGAGGTTAAAGGAAATGACAAAAACGTCCCATGGAGTTTCTTCTGCAGCTAATAGAATTTTGCATGATAGAACCATCGCTCTTTCCAATTAGCAAGTAAATTGAACATGTAACATTAGGTTGCAATCTTGGAGCCAACCTAGATTCTAGATTACCATACCATATGTTCCATGATTATTGACATATTCCATCACCATTCGTTGCCTGAAATAAGTTCCCTCCAATGCATGTCACTGACCTGTTACAACATTATCCTTTGGACTCTGTGATGTCAAGGTTAATGGTTTGACCTAAGGCTAAAAGTGCTGGTGTTGGTTGGAGTGCCAACCACCAGCCAGCACAGCACATGTTGGCATAGCTGCCAGGCCATATCAATTTGAGAAAGAAAACAAAAGAAGGCTCAGTAATCTTTTATGATTTTATTTTCAAAGAAAAATTAATTGGCTTCATGCTGCTCTATCCTGCAAATCCATATCAGCCAGGCAAGGTACTTCCCAACCAGCATGGGCTGGCACTTGAAAACTGGGTCTGCATTTAGTAATAAATTCTTGTTAAGATCACTTATCCTACAAGCATATATTCTAATCTACTTTACTTTTTTTTTTTGGTTGGGGGGGGGGGTTGGGGGGGAGGGATCACAATCCTATAAAAAGTAAGCATATGTTATGTTACTCATCATGAATGGAATGCTTATTAATTTTAATTAAATCCTCAGCACAAATATTGCTTTGCATAAGAACCTAGACAGCACCATATTTCTTAATTAACGCTAAGCAAGCAAGACAGATTTTGTAGGAATAGATGCAAGAAGTCTCCATAAAATGAAGAATAGACCAAAGGGCAACAAAATATTAGTCACGCATCCATTTTTGTTAATTTATTTCTGAAATAAAGGTATTCATGGTCATTAAAAAGGTATTTTAAAAACTTGTCCATTTTGCATGCATCTCACAAAGCCTTGCAAGTAACATCAGCTTATCATCCATCCCTCAATGGATCATCCATGATATTCTGAGCCCAGTTTGGTTCCCAAAACATTTTGAGCCAAACATCTGAAAAAGGCACTTATTCCTTGTTGACCTATTAAAACTATTTAGCCCTTCCCCCAGATATCGTTAACCAAGTTAAGTATCAAAAAGGTTGCATTCATATTCACTGAAATCTCAAACTTACCACTTATTATTGGAGCTTTATTCAGTCTCTAAAAATTGTTTCGCTAAACAAACCATACTAAAGCTCGAAAAGTGAACTTTATTCAGGTTTATCACCAAACAGCGCCACAAAAATCAAATATACAGTGATAACATGTGTTTCGCTATCATAAAACAAGTTCATGATACATCAAATGAAGTGCCAAAGTACTCCACCATATTGGGGTGCCAGATATGTAGAAAGATACTGATTATGTATGCCATAAGCATGCATTTTTGGTTTCTTATCACTCTATTCTTTGTTTTGCCGTGGGGTAGGTTTTTCTATTCATTTTCTCTTTTTCTAACATTTATGACAAAGTAGGTCAAACCAGTGATTCAAATTTTGGTGAGACAGGGTTTGAGACAGCCGAGACATCTCGTTCCAAAGCGATTTCAAAACCGGTGTCGGCCATCCCGTCTCAATCATAATATATTATAGTGCCAATTTTAAATAGATCTAATTTATCATAAAGATATAACTTTTAAAATTCAAACATATTTAAATATCGAATAAAACACTAAAACTTCATAAATATTTTTTTAAGAAAAAACCATTTCAAACAAGTATTGGGATACCTGACCGAGTCAGCGAGATAGGATGAGAAGCAGAGCATCTCGTTTCATGAAAAAATTAGGTCACCTCTGTCCCATGAGATTTAAAACCTTGGGTCAAACCACCCACACCATCTTGCCCTACTCCTTAGATCCATTTTGCAGTCAAGGCAGGATGATCAAATTTGTTTCTTTGTTCACACATCAATGTGCTCATGTAGTTATTTGTAATATTACCAAGCAAAGCAGTGTTGCAAGGTTAGTAAAGTTTCAACAAAAACAATCCCACAGTTCTTATAGGCTATCCCAGCATGCTGGTTCAGCACAGAGTTACTAAACCCCACAAACACGAAAGCATGCAAGACTTTCTGCAACCTCTCCTAGCCTCCACTAAAAGAATAGTGCTCTGAAAGCCAATCATATTTCTTATGTAACATGAGCTTTTCTGTAAAATTCTTCCGACTCATGAATGATATTGATAAAAGGTATTTTGATTCATCATATGCTGTATCTTATAACTTTTTATTTTAAGATTATGATAAACCCCATATATTAGGGCAATGGATTTACAGTTATGATGAAATTCATAACAGTGAGACCTAAGATCTTATAAACCCTAATCTAAAACATTCCTAGTCGAAGGATCATCAAGTAGGGGATCGATGTTTCCAGAAAGACTGGCACATTCTATGTATGCTCGATGGAGAGAGTGGTTGGTCTCACGACCACTTGTGTAGGGACACTAATACAAGGATGTGGGTGCTCATCAAGGTATAAGTTCACTAAATTGATTCGTAATGAGAACATCTTATGGAAGTCTTACTTACTTGTCAAAAGATGATTCTCTTAGTGGGAGTTATGCAAATGATCCTTAGACCTGAGATCACCATGAAATCTTATACATATGAATCCATATTTTCGTTCATACTCATTCATGACTTAGCCATGTACCGTATTCCTGGATATGGTGAATTGTGTATGAAAATTATGAGTAGGTCAACAAGGAATCGATCACTCCTAGTAAGAGGAGTATTTATCCTATGTAATCTCATCAAATGATAACTCAGAAAGTCTTTGATCAAAACATGATGATATTAGAAATGGTTTCTAATCTTTCATCAATCAAGTCTTCATTAGTGATTTAAGATTCAAATGAATAAAGTGTTAGAGTTTGACAATTTTTCATACCCTTCGCTTATTCGCTTATTCGGGATAAAGAAAGATTAAAGGATTAAATTGCATGGTAACTTGCCATTGAAGGGTATTTTGGTAATTTCTACCAAATTCCTCATCTTCTGGGTAGGCATGATATGTTGTTAGACGTCAATCTTGTCTTGTAGGTTTTTATGAATTAAATTGATTGAATTCATGAGTCAATTTGAAAGATGGTTCAAATTGGCAACTAGGGTTGGCTCAATTTGACCTAATTCGATTAGTTGATTTCTAATCGAAATAAATCGACATAAGTCTAGACCTACTGCTGGCTGGATGAAAAACCCAGAGGGTCACACACAAAAAGAACTGATCAAAGGTCTAATTGGATTAGATCATATTTGCAAGATAGATATGCTAGCACGTGTTGCAAACCTTAGCTCCTGATTCGAATTGAATTCGAATCTGATTCTTGTATTAGGTTAATCTAATATGATTAGATCATGACCTAATATGGGTTGGTCAAGAGTTTGAACCCAATTGGCTTTATTTAGACCATTGGATGTCTCTTTGAATAATGGATCTGAACCATTGGTCAGCGGCTCGATCTGAACCATTGGATGGCTTCCTGGATGAAGAACCTGGACCATTGGTTGTCACCTAAATCTGGACCATTAGTTGGCGTCTGAATCTGGACCATTAGATGGCGACTTGCTTCTAGACCATTTGATGGCGCCTTAATCTAAACCATTGGATTATCATGAAATAAGTATGGAGTGAGGTTATCAACGTGAGAAGGCTGATAGCGCATTTTTTGAGCAGATACGTCTTTTGCTCTCTTACAGATGCGCCCCTCCTCATGATGAGGCGCTACCCTTGGGACACGCCTTATCATGGTAAGGCATGTGGATGGGATACATCCCTTGGTGATGCATCCCTCCGCCTCTTATAAATAGGAGTGCGTCCCGAGATTTTAAGAGATACAAAAAAATCCATCCAAAGAGAAATCAATTCCCTCTCTTTCTTATTTTATTTCTCTTATATCTCTTGTCCTAAATCAAGACAAGAAGGTTTTCTTCAAGATAAAGAGGTTGTCTTGTCCTAAACCAAGACAAGGAGATCTTCTTCGGGACAAGACCTAAACCAGAACAAGGAGGTCTTCTTTAGGACAAGAGACTTTGAACAAATTTTTTTGTAAGAGAAAAAAAATTTAGAAGGGAAAGAAAGCAAGCCAATCAAATCCTTTGAAAGGATTAAGCATCAAGGATCAAACTTTTGAAGGAGCTAAAGTCTTGAACCTAGTTCCTATGTGGATCATCTCTGAAGGGCATACACTTGTGTGTCTAATAGAATAAAGGATATTAGCGTTACAGGTATTATTCAATGTCTTAATATATTGCCTTATTAGTTGATATAATCAAGGGGTCTGTGTCTAGGGTTTCGGTTGACTAGAGTTTTAAAGTTCAAAAATTTTGAAATCTGATCTTCCGCTACGCAACCAAATCCTAGCATCCACCTCCTCCATTACCCTCCTCTGATTCCATTGGCATGATTATTCTCACAGCTAAATTCTTTGATGCTTTTTATAGACCTCTCTAATTGTGCTTATGTTTTTCTAATATTTGTACATCTATAGAACCAATGTCAATAGGCACCATTGCAAAATGTATAATAGGAGGTAGTGTCAATAGCTCTGGACATATAGAAGTTTTGAATGGAGGTTACAGATTTGGATATAGAAATAAAAAAAGAAATACTATTTTAGAGCTTGCAATAACATATAATTTAGTATTTACTAACATATATTTTAAAAAATGACTTGTTTAATAACTTTTAAAAGTGGATAATAATATTAGTCAAATAGATTTCTTCCTTACTAGAAAATTGACCAAGTTTTTATTGTAAAAATTGTTGAGTTATACTGGATGAGAGTTTAGCCACGCAACATACATTGATAGTTATAGACAATATTTTAAATCTCATGAGACAGAGACGTCCCAGTTTTTTCACGGAACAAGACGCAATGTCTCGTCCCGTCTTGATCCCCGACCTAGTCAAGGGTCTCAGTACTTGCTTGTGATATTTTTTTCTTTAAAAACAAATTATAAAACATTAGTATTTTATTTGATTTTTAAATATATTTAAACTTCAAAGTTATATCTTTATGATAAATTAGATCGATTTAAAATTGACAGTATAATATATTATGGCCGAAAAAGAATTTGACGGAACAGCCAAGATTGGTTCCAAAATCTCTTTGGGATGAGACATCTCAACCGTTTCGGCTTCCATCTCAACCGTTTCGGCTTCCATCCCACCAAGACTTAAATCATTGGTCATGAATGTATGTATTTGAAAATAGGTGAGAAGAACTAAAAAGTATAAGAATCTAAAAATTGGATGGTGAAATTTGAAATGAGAAATGAATAGCTTGTAAAGATAGTATGATGAAAAAAGAAAAATGAAGTATAAATAAAGAAATCAACACCATATAGAAAGAAATAATTAATAGTATTATAAAAAATAGCTATAGAGGTGTTACAACAACAACAAAGCCTTAATTCCAAAATAGTTGGAGTGTACTACATGAATCCTTTTTTTTTATTCAGCTCGGTTTTGAGTCATAATTTTTGTAAGATGCAAATATTCTAAATAAAAAAAAAATTTAAGTGTTAGAGGAGTAAAAACAAAAAGGGTCACATGATAAAAAAACTTCATGATGGAATGAGAAAGTTTAATTAGTAGTTAAAACTAAAGTATTATAAAAAACTACCTAAATGTAGGAATAGAGAAACATATGAAAACTATAAGATAGTTAAGAAAAAAGTTAAAAAAAAAGAATATGAAAGGCTAGATGTAAGCATATGAAAAATTATATCATAAACTAAAAACTAAAAATAAAAAGAGAGATATATAAAATTGCAAAACTAAGAGAAATAAAAACTAGAGATGTGATTCAAGTTAAATTCATCAAAGATAATAATTAAAAAATTTTGATTAAAAAAGATAAGATCAAAGAAAGATGGAGAAGCAATTTTAATAAATTAGTAGGTGAAAATCATGTAGATAATTTAGGATACCTTACTAGTTCTATTAAGGATTGAACTATGATGTATACTCATAAAATTAGGATGGGCTTTGGTCGGCTGGCTCCCCTGTCATCAGGTCACCAATCTGAAGTAAAATAGACTATAAAAAAGATGAAAACAAGAAAAGCAATGGAACCTGACAAGATATCCATCAAGGTTTTGGAGTGACTTAGGTAATGTTAAAAGTAACTTAGGCAACAAATTTATTTAATAAAATTTTAAAGATTAAAAAAATGCCCAATGAATAGAAGAAAAGTATTATGATATCAATTTATAAGAATAAAGGAGATCTTCAAAACCACTCTAACGATCATGGTATCAAGCTCATAAGTCAGACTATAACTTTAGAAAAGAGTAATTGAGCATAAATTAAATATTAGAGAATTAATTTAATTTTATATTAGAAAGATCAATTATAAAAGTTATTTTTCTTCCTAGGAGGTTAATAGATAAATATAAAGAATAAAAACAAGATTTTCAAATGATTTTTATTGATTTAGAGAACATGTAACAGTCCCTAGAAAAATCTTATAGTGAATGTTAGAAAAGAAAAGGTATCGTTAGCTATATTAACATAATAAAATACACATATGATGAAGCAATTACTAGTATAAGAATTATTAACAATAATGCTAGCGACTTTTCTATTACAGTAGGTTTACATCGGGAATCTATCCTTAATCTTTACCTTTTTTACTTTAATTATGAATGGACTTACTAAACATATTCAAAATGATATTCCATAGTACATGCTATTTGTAAATGATATAGTATTAAACTAAGAGTAGAGTTAATCGTAAGAATTATGGAGAACTGTATTAGAAACTAAAGATTTTAGATTATGTAAAAAGAAGAAAGAATACATAAAATGTAATTTTAGTGCAGTTAGAACTAGAGATGAATGCAAAATAAAAATTGAGAACTATGAAGTTACTAAGAGTGGTCGTTTTCGATATTTAGGATCAATTATTCATAAAAATAAAGAGATTGAGTTTGATGCCGTCCATAGAATTAAAGCAAATTGGTTGAAATGAAAAAATGCAACTAAAATATTATGTGATCATAGAGTATCTAGCAAGTTAAAAGAAAAAATTTATAAAATAGCCATAAAACTGGCTATATTTTATCGTATAAAATGTTGGGCAGTTATAAGATTACATGCACACAAGATCTGACATGAGACTATTGAGTGGATGTGTAGTAATACAAGAAAAGATAAAATAAAAAATTGAAATCATCCATAAAACTAATGTAACATATTCCATGCACGCATGATTCCCTCATATGTCCCAAAACTTAAGCTATCTGATGTTTAGCAAATGAAAATAATCTTCACATGTAATAAAGAACCATTTTACATATGAAGTCTCACAAGTTAAAATATATACAGTAAAACCTAAATCTTTGTCTAAATCATGCATCTAAGTCCTCACCTTGCACTAATTAATCTAACACCATGTATGCCATGCATCCTGGCAAAGACATGCACATGCATGTGCACACACTCGTGAAAAGAAAAAACCAAAACAAAACAAAGGTAAACTACCAAACTAGAAT
Organism: Metroxylon sagu; assembly: GCA_017589505.3. Taxonomy (NCBI): domain Eukaryota; kingdom Viridiplantae; phylum Streptophyta; class Magnoliopsida; order Arecales; family Arecaceae; genus Metroxylon; species Metroxylon sagu. The sequence continues at coordinate 101,009 of JACVBY030000310.1, read as the reverse complement.
GTATATGAATATAATGCATCTTGATCCCCACTTTGGGATAATAGATCAGATCATCAAACACAATATGTTGTACACAAGCACATGTTCAAGATTGTGTGCATCTACAGGCATGTGCACAGGGACTCATAACCACCAGCAGCCACATGCACATAGGCACACTCAACACACCAAAAAAGAAGGGAGTTTGCTCCAAGGTTCACAAATTTAGTACAATATCACATAGCATTACCATGATGATGTAATGTTGGTAAGCCTGGTAGGAGGGTCAATTCGGCATACTGAAACTCGATATGCCCCCCGTACCAACTACCAAGTACCCATTCAGTACCAATATGGGATAGTATGGATCTGTATAACAAACCATGCTGAAAAATGACAAAGTTACCATGATACTATGATGAGTGAATAAATTTTTCTTTACTAAAACAGTATTATCCTAGCACAAAGTAGAACATGCAGTGAACCAATGTGCAATCGTTGAAAACAAGGTTTCAAATCTCAACCATATCATACCATATTAACCATGAATCTGCACATTATTAACACATATCGACATAAGGGGGTTCGGACTAGCAAACCATGAGAAGATAGATACATTGGACGTGTTCCATCTCATATAGCACCAATATGCGAATGATTCAGAGGTGTACTGAAGACCAGAAACCTTGATTGAAGATAACTTTTGTCCAAAGTTGTTCTTCTTTGAGTCAACTTAAACCCAACCATTCCCTCGACAAAACAAAATGAATGAGCAATTATTTTTATCATAATTTGCAAATTTGTATTCTATGCATCAAATAGAGGTTTTCCAACATTTCAGCAAAGCCTACTAGCTACAATAGAGTGCCGCACAACAAATAAAACACTGCTCATCCATGTGCAGTTATTAAACCTCTTTGTCACACACAAACTAGAGGTATATAAGTAGTTCCCCTTCCTAGTAAAAATAAAAAAGGTAAGGTATCTGACTACAAAGTTACCAGACCACACTTCTAAGTCAAAATGCCATTTAATCTGGCTATTCTCAGTTAATGCTATTGGTATGTGTTGTAACTAGAGAAGATTTGTGTGAAAAAAAAAAATACCCAATTATATCCTGCTCAATCTGCATATATCTAATATGGATTATGGAAGATAACTAGTAATACGTGTCAAAAGTGTAAAGACTTCATGGCTGAAAGAATGGTCAGCATACCTGGGAAACAATTTTCCTGATTTGAGGTTCAAAACCCATGTCTAGCATACGATCTGCCTCATCCAAAACAAGATAGGTTACCCTCCTCAGGTTTGTATAATGTGATTCTAACATATCAATCAATCGTCCCGGGGTAGCAATAATAATTTCAACTCCTGACAAAGTGTTAGGAAATGCAGAAGCATTGATATCATGGCTTTCCAATTTTAAAAGATAACATAACCACAATAACATTTTTATTGGCAAGTCAAATCTCATCTATTAGAGTCAGCTTTATGATTCTCCTTCATTCCCATCAAAAGCTACCAGTGCCAATAAGTAGTATGTCTGTTCATTTTCATAAACCTTCTACAAAAATTTAACTCCCTTCTTACAACAGACCTCTCAGTCTTTAGTGAACATGATCATACCACCTCAACCAGTTCCCTAACACCAATTTTATTATTTCATATAAAAAAACATATACAGAATTCTAAGAAATAAACAATCAAATGATTATCATCTACCTTTCTGGAGATCTCGAACCTGAGGTCCCTTTGGAACCCCACCATATATACAAGTGCTTTTTATCTTTGATGATGCCCCAAATTTAGTTGCCTCTTGTTGTATCTGGACAGCGAGTTCACGAGTAGGAGCCAGCACCAAAACAATTGGGCCATCCCCAGGAGCTAAAAAATTGTTGTAGCAGAAAAATTAAATGTTTGTACTTAAGTGTGTTTAAATAAGATTCAATAGAAAATGGATCAATAATTCCACCTAAAATTGGCTGAGCATTAACATGAATGATGGCAGGTAACAGATAAGCAAGTGTCTTTCCTGATCCTGTTTCAGCAATGCCAATAAGATCACGACCCTTTAAAGCCATTGGCCAGCCTTGTGACTGAATAGGAGTAGGCTCAACAAAGCCAGCTTTAGTAATCTCTTGCATAACATATTCTGGAGAATTGACAATATATTGAAAAATATATATAAGTTATCATGCAGACAAGCCATAAGGTATACATAAAATCATGGAGAACATCTCTCTGAGAAGCTACTTTGCAGAAAACATAAAAAGGAAAGCCAATGTAAGAAAGCAATAATAGGTTTATTAGAAACAAGAAATGAATAGTCTCTCTCCCCTCTCTCATCCAAATGATGCAGGAAAGCAGAATGCAGTCCCTACAGGACAAAAAATATTACTCAAGGAGGCATGATAGATGAATTCTAGCATATTCGTAAACTAAAGAACATAAGCATCCTCCAAGTGAACATGCGGTTACAACCATTTGTAAACCCTATATACCAAGCCTTCTACTGAACATGAGAAGAGTATAGCTAGATAGTCATAGATGTATCTTTGTAAGTATATATAATATATATTGCATGTGTATGCATGTCAAGGTACATGTAATCTATAAAACATAAATAGTCTAATTAAACAAAAGAGAAAAAGAATCAAATCAGAAAGCAAGAAATAAGAAAAATTGAACAAGTTAACTTCCCTGCATGGATTTCGTCCTTGCAAGAGTCTCCTTGGCATCACCCTTCAGGCCTCAATCACAGGCTCTGATGATAATTGAACACAACTTAGATAGGTTCTTACTGGATTAGTTTATTCCATTAGCCTAAGCCTAATCTGCTCTAATTTATTAAGTGCTACAGGTTAAGGCCTGTGGAGGTGCTCTTCTCATGATTTTATTCCAACCAAACCCTGATATTGTAGAATATACAAGTTGTAATCTCAAGTTCAAATTTAAATTGTTTTACAGAACCAGAACACATGTAAGTTCAAAAAATCAAGAATAAAATATTTTGGTGGTTTCTTACATATTGGGATTAAGCATCACTCAAATAGTATGTTTACCTAACATTCACATCAACCTAGTTTACATGGCCAGAATTATGGCTTTGAACCATATTTCTTTGCCCTGGTTCCTATAGATGCCACCTTGCCCTCTTCTTTTCCCTTAGACAAAAGTTTGTTCGAAAACAAAAGTTAAACCTGTTACATACATGCATGTCCATGGCTACCTTCCTCTGCAATGGATTGCTGTTGGCCTAAAAGCTACAGTTGATTTTTTATGACATTTTTTGGATGATCAGGGGAAATTTAAATAGATCACTAAGCTAGCATCTCAAAAATGGAGCTTGAACTTTATGGCATCATACTGTGTTACTTAAATCATATCTGATATATTGGCAAGGAATGTTTAAACACTTTAATCACCTTGAAGTATCATGAATACAAGGCCAACAAGTTCTTTTACTAATACATACTACATACACCTTAAGTGATTTGATCATTAAAAACCAAATTTACAAAATAAAATTTAAAAAAAAAAAAGATGTTCAATCCCTCTCTCCTTCAGCAAGTATTCTAATTAAAACATGCATTGGAGAAATAACTCATGTTTGAATATGAATGTGCGGAGGCATCTCAGTCACTTGCCCCTGCCGACTATTACATGACCTGTCCAAGCACTCATTCTCGATCGAGATTACATGGAAGAAGATCATAGCTCCCACCCACATTCAAGAATGGCATACTCTCGACAATTGCAGAGCAAGAAAACTATGCAATATCTGATTTTTAACCCTATATATAAATATATTCTTTCAAGCAATATGAGGGAAGCAAGATCTACCTGGAAATCCGACATCCCGGAACTCTCTGACGGGCTTGGGCACGTCGCGGCCCTCGACCGTGATCTCCCTCTTGCGGCGGTAAGCCTCCAACTCGGCCTTGGTCATGGCCGCCACGGAAGGGGACTCCACATAGAAATTCTTCTCGAAGGGGGTCAGCCCATCCAAGTCGGCGCTGGCCTCCGCTTCTCTCTTGCTCGAGGCCTCGTAGCCCCTGTTGTAGCTCTGAGAACCGCTCCCGAATCCAGCATCACTGGAAGATATCGAGAAAGGCATGAATGGGGTGGGAAAAACCCTTCGAAACTTCTTCTTCTTCCCCCCTTGTTATCGACCGATTAGGGTTAGGGTTTGTGGTAGGTTTTAGGGATTACCTTCGCCGATAGGATCCCGGGTCGCTGGCACGGCTGTCGTAGCGGCTCATGGCGTCCCTCTCTCTCTCTCTCTCTCTCTCTCTCTCTCTCTCTCTCGCACTCCGGCGGCTCAGTTGGAAGAAGAGAGGAGAAAGCAACGGCGGGAAGAAAGAGCAGAAGCGAATGGAGCACGGGGTGGGGCAGTAACCTGAAACGAGGGCTCGGGGGAAATGGGATTCGGGGGGAGTGGAGGGGGAGGAGAATTGGAGGACGAGGGATTAGCGTGACCTGCTGATCTTATTGGATCGTTTTTCACCCAAGTAAAGGAAAAAATTAAAAAAAAAAAAAGGTCGGTATATCTTGCCGAATGCGGCACTCCGACTTTCTGATGGATTCGGTTCTTTCTCCTTTCAAGGTCGGCGATTGGCGGTTCAGCATAACGGTCTCGGTCCGATTGAACGTGTCCAGCGAGCATGGGTGGGCATAAGGCGGGCTCGGGCCAACAGTCTCAGTCCGATTGGGCGAGCCCTGCCAGCAGGGATCGGCATGGGCGGACGGGCCGTGGGCCGACCCAAGCCTTCTCTGAAAAAATGCAAGGCTTGGGCTTAATTTTTCAGCTCACAGAACAGGATCAAAATCTGATTTTAGAGGCTTGTACAATTTTCAAACCGAACTCGAGTTTTGATAGATCCAACCCCGCTCAAAAATTTTTATATATTTTTTAAAATTTTATATATTATTTAATATATATTATAAGAAAACATAAGTTTTTATTTTTATAAAAATAGGATCAAAAGTAAGCCATTTAGCCACCATAACAAAATGAGGATAACATTTGTTTTTCAAATATTTAGCATATAATTGTTTTTAGTAGGCTCGGTTCAGGCCGAGTTTAGGCTCTCAAAGATTTTCATCGGATTAGAGTTAGGCCGGTTATAGCTGATCTGATTTTAGATTTGACCTCCTTCGATCCATGCCCACCACCCTAGTTTGTGAAGCTTGTGATAAGTAACCATGCCACGCTATTATGAGTTTGATGGATGATAATTTGAAGCCATTTTTCCTATCTGTATTGAGCCTATTGTCGGCTCTTTTGTCGTTTTAGCAAAACTTTTAATGAAACTTGTGCGTCAAATTTTCTAGAAACAAGGCCCTTTAATAGGAAACTTGTTAAATTCTATAAATGAAACTCACCTTCCTCTTGGTCAAGCATGCATGTGGCCCTAATCATACCATTTGTCAAATCCTTAGGAATATTCTAACCTATTATATATAAATTATCTAGAACAAATTTCTAGTCTTAAAACACAAAATGTTTAAGCCTACATACATTCATAGCCTAGTTTGAAATGAGACAAGGATGTTTTATCCCTACCCATTTGTGTTGATGCTGCCCAAATAGACATTTTATCTCAACCATATATCTATCTCTAGCTATGAGAGCGATGGCTTCATTCTAGAAGAGAAAGAATTTTGGAGTAATCTTAGGTCAAGTGAGATAAAAAGAGTTAAAAGAGGAGAGTAATCTCTCGGAATGATCGATACCATCTCCATCTGGTTCCATTACCTTCTCTCCCTCTATGACTCTATCTTTTTTACTTCATCTTTACTTTGAACGTAACTACTTTGACTTATGATCCATTCATCTAGTTCACTCTAAATAGGGATGACAATGAAGCCCATCGAATTTAATGTGGGTTGGATTTAAAATTCATCGATCTTATTTATTACCTTTATGTTGTTCTTGGAGCCTTAGCTCATCAGTTTTGTGAGAGCTACAGCCTAGAGCTACAACCTAAAGGAGAGGAGAAACCTAGAGGAAAGCTTTTTTTAAAAAAAATAAAATAAAAAAAAAGAAAAGAGAGAATATCAAATAGATTCACTAATTCACATGCATCATGGGGTCACAGTCATGAGCCCATTGTGCCTCAATCAACAGATCTCTGCCCAAAAATAATTGATTAAGATAAGGTCTAGATTTTCACTATGTCATAGCCTTAAAGAACCTTAGCTCTAGCACACAGTCTCATTATCGTGTTCTCATCACTATTTTTTAATCCAAAAGCTAAAATTGATGCTTGGCAGTTGGTAGGATGACGACTTGGCGAATAAGCAGGGAGGATGAGGAGCGAACGGGTACATAGCGAGAATGGGAGCAAAGAGGTAGACGATCAGAGCTAAGGATCATAGATTAGATGAGGAGTGACCAAACAAGTGATCCATGGTTAGGTCTCAAGTCCTCGAAAGCTCCACTCTATCCATCTATTTGATAGACGAAGACCATCGTATTACCTCAATAATAATTACACATTGGGTGAAAAAAATATATATTATATGCTTATAACTCAAGTTCACTTGCTATCAATTAATTTTCACTCGAATTTTTAGACCATATGGTTTCGGTCCACTAAAAATTAATTGAAATTATCGATGGGTTTGAGGTGTTGCAAATGGTGCAAATGGTATCAGAGCCGATCTGAGTGTGCAAAAGTTATCCGATCCGAGTGTGTAAAAGTTATGGTGGAGCTATGATCAGTACCAACAATCTGACTCGAGAGTAGATTATTGTTAGCAGCACCAACGATCTAAATTGTGGATAGCTTGTGACGTGCAACGAGGACATCGCATTATAAGAGAGGAGGGAGATTGTAGTACCCCAACAATAATCCAATCGGATGGAAAGAAATGTGTTATGTACTTATAACTTAAATTCTTTCACTCAAGTTTTTGGATTATATGATTTCGGCATGCTAGAAAATTGGATCAACAGTTGAGCTTGAAGCGTTACAACCATAATCCACAATCTACCCTCATCCCATTTGGCCATTTTATTTAATGGGTTGGATAAATAGGTTTAAACCAATTTAACCCAACCTGGCTTATTAATTAAATGAGTTAAATGGGTTGAATGAGTGAAGGACTTTGAACCCTAACCCGAATTATTTAACAAATGCATGAAGATAAATTAATTTATTTTTGACCTGAACTTATTTAAGCAAAATCTAATCCTATTTATAGTGATTGTTGTGAGTCGGATAAATAAGTCACGTCTAATTTTGCTACTCCTAACTCTAATTTGCACTCACCTTGATGTCACTGTTACCTCCTCCTTTTCTCTCTCTCTCTCTCTCTCACTCACTCATATTGTGAAGTCTGTTTAATCTAAACTTTTATAGGCTTCTTCGTTACCTTATCCTTGCTGTAAATCATGAAGTCTATGATATAAAATATTAAAAATATATTGTTGATTATATTATAAATAATATACTTTTACACATATGCAATAACACTTTTATATTCATTTAATCATAATATTGTATGTATATACTATAAAATTATAATATACATCATTCATAATTATCACTATATGAATAAAATTATTATTATAATTTCTCAAGATATTTTTATAATAATATTTAAATTATTATCTAAAATAATTTATATTGTAAATAAATGGATAATAGTTGACATTGCAGTGGCAAACTTGGGCAAGATGAAAAAGTTTCATTTTTTTAAAATCCCCACCTCCCCTCCCCCGTCCCCAAAAAAAAAAAACTCATAATCATTAGGATGAATGAAAAATTTCAAATTAAACGATAATAAGGGTCGCCCCCAGGTAAGGGAAAAAGCTTTAAAAATCTAATTTCTCTTTTCAGACAGGTCCAAAGATAATATCTAATTAAAATATCTAGACTTCTAAATATTGACTAAAATATTTCAAATTATGGCGATTTCTGGAGCGTTCCAGAAACTCTACTTGGGCCGAAATCTTAAAAATACTGGGCCTTGCCGCGTTGGTCGAGGCCGTCTCTTAAGTATACATTAGAATTTGGACCCGGTCAGATTAGGCCGGACCTAAGTTTTCTTTAGGCGACCGAACCGGGCGAGCTGGCAGCTCGAAGGGGACGTTGGGCTACGGATATTTCTTCTCAATTCTCATCGGCTACGCATAAAAGCGGACGAGAAGAAGCAAGGAAGGGAGGAGGAACACTGCGCCCCCATCCATCGACCTCCAAGAACCATGGCCGCGACCGCCATGGCTTGTGCCGGAGTCGGGGTTCGGGTCTGGGCCTCGTGGGACACCAGCCCCAGCCCCAAGCCACTCCACATCCCCAAACCCCCCAAGCCCGCCCGCCTCCCCGCTCCTCCGACCATGACGGCCCCGCCTGCGACGGCGAAGACGGCTCTCCTCGAGAGGGACGAGAAGTTGCCCTCCTCCCCCCTCCTCATCTCCCACCGCGACGGCCCCCAGAAAGGTACTTCCGAACTATCATCAAATGCCCTCATAAACCCTCTCTATTTTTTCTTAGACGAGCGATCCCTAAATCTTTGCTTCTCTTCTCTTTTCTTTTTTCTGAAAGGAGTAATTTTTAAGGTGCGAATTTGAGGGTTCTTAATACCATCGTATAATTGATCACACTACTATAATTGTAATTGTGCTGTCTGTGATAATTTTGGCCTCGTGGAGTTAAGTCTTGTCATATTAATTACGGGTATAATGCCATGATCTACTTTAGAAGTATGTAATGCATGGTTTGTGTTTGAAAATTCCGTCATTTGTCGTGTAAATATGGTGTTATATTCGTGACTTGCAACCAGAAAAACCGGATGAACAGTATCTCGGTTACGAGAGATGGTGGTTGCCGGCTGCTCCTAAAGTGAAAAAGCCTCGATCCATATATAACGCTGCTTCTTTGGCATACTTGGGTGATTGCATCTATGAGGTAGAGCTGTGCATCGATTTTCTTCTGGATTCTCAAGAGCTAAGTCTTCTCTGATTTACATCATTTGATTTAGTTGCGTGTGAAGTGTATGGTATCTGGAACAGGCCTGCAAAGGTCTTTTCCCATCTAGGATTCCAGCCTTCTTATAGGGTTTTAATGCATTTTTGCTCCTACTTTGTTCTCAAATAAGCAAGTGCTTGCTTCTTATGTATGATTCGTTTCACATCAGCTACGATGACATCTGGTTTTTCTCGTTCAGCATTTATATTGTCAAAGAGCTTACACCTTTGATGTTGCATGTTTGTATATTGTGTTATGCTACTTTTGTCAAAAAACTGAACTGACTATGGAGTGTTATGCTCTTCTTGCGATGATTCTTTGGGGGACAAAGAGTCTGATTTGATAAAATTGAGAGTAAAAATTAGAGTCAATTGGGTTGTGGGAAGAAAAATTCGACAATCTTACTAACAATAGGAGCTGTGACATCTTGGGAGGGAAAAATAGTGATGTTTTTGTTATTTTTTATTCAGTGCTATATGGGGAAAAACGTGAGCATAATATGAGCCAAATCAAAGTCATTTCACAGAAGTTCTGATATCAGTTGCTGGTTGGGTGAGCATTAGAAAGCTTAGAAGTATTGGGAAGGTGTGGAGGGAGTGCTACCGGTTTTCAAGATCAGGTTCAGCACTAACTGTAGTAGGTTCCTGCAACTAGAATACATAGTGGAGCCTACAGATATCCATGGACAGGGAAGCTAGCCATGAAAATCATGGGCAGTCAAGGAGGAGCCAATTGCTTTAACGTTGGCTTTTGCTTTTCATAGTTTAATTGTGCTTGCTAAGAGATAACAGCACCATAATCCATTATGATCTGTTTGTTAGACAATAGAAACGAGACCCAAGTGTATCATGTTGGTTTCCTACTGAGCCTTTTTATGGCCTCTTTGTTTTTTGTTTCATTAGGTATCTTTAGGAATATGGTGCCTAGCTTATGGTTGAATTATCTTTAGAATTTTATTATATCATGAATGGTGTAGGGAATTAAATGCTATACAAGATTCAATTACGTCTTATATTTTTGGCTGTCATAATTTAAGTCCACATGGTCATTTTAGTACACATATTCACTGGTCGTTGGATCATTTATAAGTCCTTTCTATGTTAACTTGGATCTTGTTGCTCATCTGATGCCTACACGGCTGTAAATTCCCACCTTCATCCTTCAAAGGTTTGTATTGACTGAGTGTCTTTGTACCTTAACTCTAACACTGAAGCTTAACTTTCCTGTGCAACTGACATTGCATGTCCTCTTCATATTGCTGTTCCTGTCCTATCCTTGAACTACTTATCCACCCTATATATTACTAGTTCTTATATTATTGAGAATTCTTTAGTCAACTCTTGATAACAAAGCCTACAATGTGTTCTAGCTTTCCCTTATCTTACCTCCTGTCTTTTAGGTCCTCTTTTGATTGATTGTTCCATATCTGTCCTTAAACTGCTTAGCCTCAACCTATTTAAATTGCTGATCCTGTGTTGTCAAGGTTCCTGTCAAGTGCCTTAACTATAAGAGGACTTCAGGTTTGGAATTATCTTTATCAGTTGCTTCTTTTTGCAAAGCAGTCCCTTCTTTTAAGTTCTTTGCGTGTCTCAATGTTTCAGCCCTCTTGGGTACTGTATGGTGTGAGTTTACCAATCAAATGGAAGGATTACCTTATATCAGAGAATCTCATAATTGGTTATGTCAAAATACTTGATACATTGTGGTATATTAAACTTCTCTTCAAGCAGATGACCCACTGAAATAAAAATTATGAAGCACAAAAGTTCTCTCTGTTTGGATAATATTGAACTACTACATTATTAAGTGTTTACTAGATTTTCCAGGATCATAAATATTATTTCCAGATAAAATATGTCGGTTGTTTTATTGATTGAGGAGGTAAAGTTCAGAAATGTAACACTCCTACTTTGTTTATCTATGGGATTATTCCAATTCATTCAGTCATATCAAAGACTATATTAAACCATGTCTTTTTGGTTCTCATCAAGATTTTTGTTTGGAACTGCTTACTGAGACTCCCTTGAACTCCAATTATATCAAACTGGCAGCATCAGATTGTGGGCTGTAGTTTTCTTTCCCATAAAGCAAAATGTTTGTGGACAAAACTATCTGTTTCTAATTTCTTTCTATTTCGCAATTTGTTGCTCCAAACTTTATAAGCGTTTTGCTCTAAATATGCAGCTATATGCTCGGAGGCACTTTTTGTATCCACCTTTAAGTATCAATGAGTACAATGAACGTGTGATGAAAGTAGTACGATGTGAAGCACAGGTATGCATCTAACTGTATGTCTGGTGAAATCAGTTATATTATAATCTTGTGAGTTGTGAAGATTGTTTGTTGCTTTGTTAGCATGCTGTTTTCAAATTAAAATGTAAACCTGTCTGATTTGACATCTTCTCAGGTGTTTTTTTTTAATACATATGTATCTGCCATTTTTCTCCTACTTTCAGGTCCATTTCCAGCATACCCTTCCTCCTTATTTGAAGTCAAGTTACATTCTTTTTTCTAGTTTCATGTATTTAAACTTAAATCTCTTTTTCATGTACTGTTTCATGTTGACAGTACTTGCTAGTTTCTGTCATCGCTTGGCTGTTTTTTATTTTTCATATCAGTATTTCTGGTGTATGTTTTTTTCAAGCATTTTCATGCATTAGTACTGTTGAAGTTTTATTCGTTTGAAATTCTCATACTTGTCTTATGTTTCAGGATATTCTGCTTGCAAAGCTTCTTGATGATGACTACTTAACTGAAGAAGAAAGGTTAATGCAAGATTCTTAAGATTTAATTGTTGTTTGTTCTTGCTCTTGCAAACCCTGAACATTGAAAATGTTTCTAATTCAATTGACATAAATGCATGCTTAATTTTCAGTCATGACTATCAGATTAGGTATCTAGTCTTTCTAATTGTTTTCTTTCAGGAATTTGACAACTCTATTCTCAATTGCTTTTATTAGCTATTGTATGCTAATTTTTTTCCTGCTATATTTAGATCAAAATCAACTTCTTGGATTGTTTGCATCTCTATGTCATTCAGGGAAATGGATTGCAATCAAATATATGGTGTGATGCTATAAAATGAAAATATAAGTGATGATGTTTTCTTCACAGGCCAACTTTGTGACTTTAAGACCTTGGACCAAAGATTAATATCACATTCACAATTAGCCATCAATGCAGTTAGGGGTGGCAATTTATGAGCTGACCTGTCAACCCTACTCACAATCGACTCGCTTTAAGCAGGATCAAGTTTGGCATGAACAAATCTGGGTCATAAATGAGCTATGTTTAGAATCCAACCTGTTTAAGCCATTTTGACTCATTTAATACATGAGTTAGGTCATGACTAGACTCGTTTAAGACCCACATAACCAATATAAAATCCATTTAATCTGTTTAAGACCTGGTTAACCCATTTATCCAATTTAATGTGATTAGACCTATTTATTAAAAGGGTTATTTGTTTTATAAAAATGTCGGGTTTGAGTCTGGATTTTTGACTCGCTTAATAAATGGTTTATGTTTGGGTTGACAGATTTTTGACCTGCATCCCACCTAACATGACCCAATTGCCACCCTTTGATGTAGTAACATATCATGAGCATGCATATATAGTTAAGGTTTAGGTCATTATTGGCACAGCATTTTTTTATTACACGTCTAAAAACGAGACAGGACAAAATGAAATGTGATGTCCTAATCCACATATCATGAGCATGCAGATGATAAAAAAAAAATTCATGAGGTATGTGATAGCATTCTCATTATGATATTTCTACTGGCAAATTAAGATAATAATAGCCTTCAGACTTGACCTTTGTCTTGTGAAGCTATTGCTTTGTTCCTGATTTTCATTCCGGACTTCTTGCCTCATAGTCGTTAAATTATACTCCTATGCTATGCCTGTTTAATTGTCTTTTGTTCCATAATTTCTGTACAGGGATATTCTTCGTTGGGGAAAAAATGTTGTTACCAGCAAATCACGAACTACAAAACGAGCTGGTGTGGCTGTCTACAATAGAGCATCTTCACTTGAAACGCTGGTAAGTAGCTTTGTATCTGAACTCAAGGGTAAGAAAATCTTTTCATCTAGTCTGTCATGTTAGCAAAGTCATTCTGCAAAGAAATTCTGAATTAATTGTTTTAATGCCTGGCATGCTGATGTAGGAACCAGTGATCATTACCATGTAAAATAGTTGGTTTGCCTATGTGATGAGGATTTTTGAACCTCTCTTTCATTAGGTTGGATATCTTTACCTAACTGATGTGAAACGCTTGGAAGAACTCATGTTTAGATTAGGATTCTCAACTGGTGCTTCTTCAGATTTTATTGCAGAGGAGCTTCGTATGAATTTCCGGTGAGAATTTTTTTTGTGTAATTCTGCCTTTTTTTGGGATATTGCTCAGTTGGCTCGCTTAGCTCTTAGTATTGTTGCCTATGACTGAGAGTGTACTGTAATCCTTGGCAGAAAAACAAGTAAATCCACAAGCTCTCAACAACCCATAATGCAGTAAACGAACCTTGGTATGTTTTGCAAATTTGGAAAGGAGAAGCATGGTGACATGGTGGTGGTTGCCTATCTGCCCTCACATTTTTGATAATATTATTAGTTCAACAGCATTTACATGATATATTCATGATCCTTGAGAAACGGGGAGAGGCAACCAAGCCAGAAGGCTGTGTCAGCATTGAGGTCTTGCAGGAATCCAGAGTGACATGAAGCTCTGGAACTGAAGCTATTATTAGGTATGTGTACATGTATCTGTTGCTGAGCGCCCCATTTATCAGAAAGAGGGGAATGCGGACTATGAAGCTGTGGTTATTAACTCCCACTGGCCTTTCTGTGACGTTGGGAACAGAAGTTAGTTTATGGTTATTAACTCCCACTGGCCTTTCTGTGACGTTGGGAACAGAAGTTAGTTTATACTGGCAGTGGCCATCATTTATTGCGAGTGATGCAATGCAAGCATATCAAGGATAAGCTGCCCATGTTGAAATTTTATGACAACCGTTCAAACTGAGCTTTATCCTCATTCAGATGGTGATGTCTGTCATCCATGTTTTCCCAAAACAGGTCCCAATCATTTCTTCAACTTGCTTGCGTTGTGTCATTCTCATCCGCAGCAAAAAATTGAGTGCCATGCGTGACAAAATTCCCATGTACACCTTGCTGCATAACAAGACAGAGATATCATTATGGTCGTCTATTATAAGAACATACCTCTTAAATTCCTATTCCTCTTGCTTTTGGATGGCAGTTGATGACAATAATTGTGGAAAACCCTGTCTCCACTACAGGGCCATACCAAGGTGGAAATTTTTGAAGAGGACAAGCCATGCATGCAGTGCAAAGCATCTACCCAATCAAATGCGCTGTCTCACAGATGGCTGAATAATTCCAAACAGCACGGTTCGGGCTGAACCGAGTAGAAACGGTTCGAACCTCATTCTTCGGCCTTTCAGTTGGGTATCAAGCAAAGCTTCATGGCTGTTGGTTTTCAGTCCACATTAGAGAATTGAACCCTATGGCCATCCATGAAGTTTCCACTCTAAAAATTGGGTTTGGACCTGGTATGATTTCTCACGTAGCCACCTGTACGAAGTCAAGGCATCCATGGAAGGAACGGTGGAGAAGAAGGGGGAAAAAGAAAAAGAAAAAAAAAAAAAAAAAAAAGGAAAGCAGGGCGAATCCGAGTAGACCACCGCTAGTGGTGGACAGGCTCTGAGACTCTGCAAGCGTGTGGACTGCAGTCGATGGACCAGCGGGTTGCTTTCAATATTTACTGATTTCCTATAGTTTATAAAATGTTTCGTCCTTGATTACATGCCCGAAAGACCCTTGCATCTTTCTTAAATTGGCAAAGAAGTTTATCTCCCCAAAACATAATAAGGTCAAAAACCTGTCGTTAGAAAAAAAATAAGGATCTTGCTTTCAACTTTTGCTTATTCGTGTCAATGTTTTTTTAATTACAGATCATGACAAAGTGATGAGAGAATAAAGCAAAGAGCCTTCCTTTTACTCTTCCATTGACCTCTTTTACGTATTGATGACATGGGCGCATGGCGGCTTGTTGAGCGTGGATTAAATCATTTCAATCGTAGCTTGTTATTGCATCCATTGTGCTAGTTAGATAAAAATAACTTCCCTGCATGGCCGAGATGATTAAATTCGTGCAACTTATACTTATTATGAGTTATATATAAGATTTTAAATTTCATAAGATGAAAACATCTTAGATTTTTATAAAACGAAATGTGCTGCCGTTCTGTTTTGTTTTGAAACGTGTAATAAAAAAATGCTTCAAAGTTCTTTGATATGTGGATTAGGACATCACATTTCATTGAATATTCTCACTATAATATTTTGGACAATGATTTATTCTGACGTCCTGCAAGATGTCCCTCTTATGACGTTCTCTAGATTAGGTTCTTCCAGCTATGTATTGTTGAATATGTAAAAAGGTCTCATATGAAAGCACTTCAGGTTAGATGCGGACTAGCAAATATCCTATATAGAGTCGTCAAAGTCTAAATGGATGACTAAAGGGGGCATAGGACATGGCCGAGACAAAAGAAAGTTCGTGGTTCGTATGTGCGTTAGAGATGGCAGAACTTGTATGGACAAATGGAACTCGTTCAATTTGACTAGCTGTGCAATTTTCAACTTTATTGGTGGGAAGGACCAAATAAGTCGAAGACAACGCTCCTGACATGCATTGAAGTAACACGCTAGGATGGGTCCTCCCCAACCATCTAAGCATAGCTCCTTCTCAATTCAAAATTGTGGCATCATTAAAGAGCTTTATTGAAACAATTTAAAAATATATACTATATAAATGAAAAGTTTAAATCCTTCATGTCCAAGGCCACTCTAGTGATCATATAGAGCAATCAAACTCAAAATTTTATCTTTTACATACAATATATAGCATGAATACATGTACATTCAATCACCAAGTTCATTTAAAATATAGGCCTGCAATATTTTATCTATATATAAATCAATTCAATAGCCTATAAATTAGATATATAACGTACAAAATAGAAGTAAAACATAAATTTAGATATAAATTTTTAAAATATATATATATATATATATATATATATTCAAGTTTTTATCATGTCTCTACAAACCCAAATCAGTATGATTCGCTTGAACTACGGTCAGGACTTTGCATCATTATATAATAATAAAATAGTCTAATATAATTATAAAGAAAAAAAGAAGAAGAAGAAAAAGAATGAATTAGATTTTAAAGTTGAAAAGCCTATAATAAGACAGCTGGACAAAGATCCAATAAAACATTCTGCCCAAGAAACCTAATTCCATCTAAACCTCCCCTTAACCCAGAACTAAATACAATATCAAGTCTAAGTGAGTTCATCTTGATGCCATTACGTGCTCGGATCATGCCAAGGACTCAAAGGAGAGCAGTAGGAGGCTAATTCTTTAGGCTTGATAAGAAAAACCAAGCCACAAAAGACGGTATCCTTCTGGCGCTGGTTGGACCTTTGCGGCTAGCCGACTAGTTTGATGTCGGTCCCCCCAACTCCCTTCCCTCACACGTATTCCGTAGCCTTGAGGAATAGAAAAGCGAGTCGCGGATCGGCGGCCTCAGCCCTGTTGTGAGTCCGCCTCCGCCTCCTCTCAAATCCTCCAAAACCTGGCAACGAATAAACGCAGACGCACGCACGCACACTCTCTCTGGGGAATGACGAGCTTCCATCCATGGCGTCCAAGCAGCAGCTACTAGCCTTCGCCAACTTCGTCGTCATCTCTCTCTCCTTCGCCCTCATCCTCTCCTCCCTCTATTTCGTCAAGAAGAAGAGCGCCGTCCGAAAGCAAGCCCAAGAATGCGAGCGCGCCCACCGCGCCATCGCTCGCTCCAGAGCCCCTCACGACCGAGACCATCCCGAGGGGCTTCCCGCTCCTTCTTCTCCTCCTCCTCCCCCGCCGCCGCCTCCGCCGCCCCCCGGCGGTGAACAGACGGCGGCGGCGGCTGGGGGCGGCGGAGAAGGGGAGCGGCAGAAGGGGGAGGAGAAGCGGAAGAAAAAGAGGGGGAAGAAGAAGAGGCAGGAGTCCAGCGGGGAATTGGAGGGTGGAGAGAAAGCCAGGGTTGCGGCCGGGGCGGAGGAGATGGGGAAGGCGGGCCCAGGGAAAGCGGGCTCTATCTACCCGTTCTCTTCTTTTGCCAGTGCGACGCAGAGGAAGATCAAAGTGCAGTACGATGAGCTCGTGAGGTCCAACCAGGCCAAGGCCTTGACGGTGGCGCAGGTGGTCTTGTTTTCTTGCCCCTCTCTTCTTCCTATGTTTCTCTTTTGTTTTCTTTGTTCCAAAGAGATGATTAGGTTTTGAAGAGTCGTGATGATTGAGTTTTATATAGTAATTTCTCTTTTCCATCCACTTTTATACAATCTCTGAAGTTGATGTTATATCCTAAAGATTGATATCTGTGTTTGGGAAACGAATGATGGGAGGGGAAATTAATGCTTGAGGTCTGTCTGACTGTTGTTTAATTTCGATAATTTTGTTTTTTTCTTTAAAAAAATTAAATTTATGCTGCTGGGTTGTTTCAGTGTCTTTACCTTTCCTTTTCTTTATCAGACATTCTATGGGCATTCAATGCCAGATTTGCTTTTTTTTTTTTTTTTTTTTTTCTCGAAGGGAAGCTTCTCATTTATCCGAATCATTTTTTCTAGCGTTAAGCCAGTCACACCTGTAATAGATTTGGCGTTTTTCATGGTCTAGGGACCTTTATGTATATGCTCTCTCTTTGAATGAAGTTTTGTCTCTTATGGAATACTTGTTCATCTTGGTCTGAACAAAAAAGTCGAATCCTTTGTTTCTTTGTCCCTTTTCTTTTTTGAAAAGAAAAATACCCCCTCTTTTTTCAGGTTTAAATTGAAGTTAAAGGTTTAGTGCCCTCATGTAGGAATATGCAATTAGTATTCTACATAATAAAAGCAAGTGCAAATGACAGTTAGTTGTCGACATGTTCCACACTGTTGATGTTTCTCACAGCTCCAATTTCTGTGTTTCTTGTTCTGCGCCTCTCATACTTGTCACTATGGTCTCATACATGTGCTCATTTATTATAATACATCATTGTACGATATATCATTCATTTGGACCAAGTTGATTCTCTTGGTACTTTATCATAGCCTCTTTATGTTAAGTATCTTGTATCATGATTATTGCTGATCAGGAGGTCAGCAAGGTAAGCATATTGTGTTTTAATATGATGCAATCAAGAATTGGCTGGCACATTGAAATTCAAGAAAGTCAAGTAGAATAGACATAATCTGTTTCAGATATTCGTGTTCAGTTGCATGACTTACCAAGAGTGTGCCCCAATCTCATTATTTGTCCACAACGATGGTAAACAGATGGGTTCATTTTATGGACATGAAGGATCGATTTGGTTTTGGGAAAATGTGAGCTAGGTCATTTCCTTTTGTCTCTTGATTTGATAAATGGGCCTATAATATCTAAAAGAGAACTAATCAGGGAATGGGGATTCAGTGTCTCATATGTGAAACAGTCTTACCTATTTATCTATCTTTCAGAATGACACATTGTATCTGATAAAGAACCAATTAGCAGCCATGGGATCAGATAAACAAGGTGGCGTTAGTAATGGGGGCTCAAGAACGAAAAAGACAACATTTGGAAAGGGGTTCCAACACCCAAACATTTGAGGCATGTCCCTTATCTTTTAGTTATCAAAATTGATGCCAAATATGGAAAAGAAGATTTATGGCCTTTTTGGATGTTGAAAACTACTATTTGAATAATCAGGGTTGATGACAGAGAGTTTCCATTCAAAGAGGTGAAGAGGAGTTATGGAGTGTTGGTTGGCTAGTTTGCTCCTGTCTAACCCAATTTTCAGGGATGGTCAATCCTTTCCTCAAGGTGTTTGCCCTACTCCAGGAAAGTGGGGATTAGCTGGAGTTGTGCTGCCTTGATCTCTTTGGAACCCTTGCTGTTTGACATGTCTATAAAATAGACACCTTATCAAGAAGATCTTATCTGCTGATAAGATCTTTTAACATCCAAACAAACCTCTACGCCCTGTTTGGATGCAGAGGGTAAGAGAGAAGAAAAGAAGGAAAATGAGAGGAGAAGAGAAACTTGGACCCAAAACAAAAGAAAAGAAAAGGAGAGAAATAAGAGGAGAGTTTCTTTCCTCTCCAAATCTCTTCACTTTTAGAGAGATTAAAAAAGGGGTGGGAGAGGAATCACTTCTCTTCGATTCTCATTTCTTCTCTCTAGACTTACTATCCAAACAAGGGATTTTAAATTTCTATTCTCTTCTCTCCATAAATTTCTAACCAAGCAAGAGAAAATAGCTTTCTCCTTCTTTTCTCCTAACAAAACAGTGGATTCTTATTCTCCTCCTTTTCTCTTCTCTTCTTTCCAATTATCTCAATCCAAACATGGTGTTAATGCACTATGGCTCAAATTATATGATCTTGTCACATGACGAGTTGACAATTTGAATTGGGGCTCAAGTCCCAAATTTGTAAGTCCTTTACTTTCATTTTTTATCTGTCAGAAAAAGTGCTTATATCAAAGAAAAAGACTGGTTAGGGAGCTAGGGATCAAATCAATGATATCAAAGATGACGAATTTATTATGAATAAAGAGAGAATCTTTTTACACCTAAGTATGAATGATCTTATTTCTTTAACTGAAAGGGATATAGATTGTACTTGCTTATTATGATATAAAAGAGAATTCTTGCCCTTCATGGTTATGCCCAATATTATAGGAAGTCGAACAACATGTAACTATCTTATTTATCAAATTAAAAGGGTTTGTGGGGTGTGGAACATGCAAGGCTGTTTATTAGCTTTATTCATAGGGCTGAAAATGGGTTAGACTCGGGTTAGATCCATGTTGAATCTACATCCAAACTTGAGAAACAAACCAAGTTTGGATCCATCAAAATGAGTAAGCTTCAAACTCACATCCAAACTCGATTAATAATCAATTTTGTTTTTTGAGGTTTAATTTAGCACATGATTTTAGCGGGCCAAGTACCCAAGGAGTAACGGTTTCTAAAACTAAAAGAACTCTTATCACAACAGCCCTCCATGTGTATTAAATCTGCAACAGATTGCAGTGGAAAATAAGCATGATATGGGAAGTGAAAAATTAGTTTTGAAAAAAATCCAATCACTTTTGAAATAGATTTCTATTTCTATATATGTTTAGTTTGATTGAAATATAATCAAAATCTAAGTATTGGATGGGTTTTGGAACTAAAGTAATCAAGGTTAGCTGAACCTTTCTGAATTGGGCGATTCAGGGTGAAACAAACTGACTCAGAACCAGGACGGTTCAGCCTCTCGGTTCGATATAGGGGGTAAAGCATCTTGAGTTGTTTGTACTGTCTTGAACCACCCGTATTGATCTTGTACCGGTGTACCAAATCGAACTAAACCATCCTGTTCGATCTGATTCGGGGTGGTTCATAGGTTAAAACTTTTTGGTCTATTTGATCGGTACACCACTAGTTTGATAGGGTATACCTTGTACTGAACCATACCGGTCCGGTACTAGTTCCCGGTACGGCGAACCTTGAAAGTAATAATAGGTGGGAGTTAAGGAGAGCATGTGTGAGAAAAAGGCATAAATGCAAACATGAAGAAATTGAATAAACATGAGTCATGTAACCTACTCTATTTATATTCTTATATTTATGTATATTGCATACATATAATTTGTGTATGTATCTATATATTCGGGTTATTGGGTTTTCAGGTTTGAACATACTTATATCCGAGTTTGATCCGATAAAAAATTGAACCTTATACATAGAATCTGACTTTGATCTTGTTAGGCTATCAAAAAATTAATTTGAATCCATACAACATAATTGGGTCAGGTTATCTGGTTTTTGGACAATATTTTAAAACTCAATTTGAGTTCCCTTGTGTAAAGTTTTGATTTAGGTGGATTTGCTCTAGATTTTAGTTTGGAATAACAAAAAAAAGCAAGAGTATAATCCAAAAATAGAAATCTTAAGAGAAACATTAAAGAAATCAAGGCAAGTTGCTTTGCATCATTTTAATACATCTTGAATAACGTAGGATCATAATTTATGTATTTTGGGTAGTTTAAAGTTGAAAGTAAATTTTATTGACTATTGAAGCTAAATATGTTAAATATATTATCGGAATGTATCAATGTGCTGAGGATCAATATCAAATCTCAATTAATTAAGAATAAAATAATAAGACAAGCATAGAAGAGTATAAATTAGTCAAACATTCCTATTCAATATTGCATACTTTTGTGAGATGGGTCACACAAATAATGATGGCTGTTGCTGTCATCACCATCATGTTAATTCCATCAAAATTGTCTAATTACTGCTTTGGATCACCCACGGCAAGAGGAATTGCGAGTAAAGGGTGTCGAGCAACCTATGTTCATTGTGGGAAAGGGATGGACAATGTCTATTCGATCTCCTGCTATTTGAGTTTCAAAAGGAGGCAAGTGGGGGACATAAGGCGGCCTTAATAGTCTCTCTCTTCTTGTTTTGAGAATGTATAAAATGAGAATAAATTGCTTCAATTCCTAAATAACATCAGAATCCAATTTTGAGATAATTTTGACCATTTTTCACTTGGTTTCGGTCAGAACTGCTAAACTGGCTGAAAGTAAAATTGAGAAAAAAAAAAGGATCAGTTTTGAACTGTTTCAGGCTGAAACCAATCCATTTCAGCTGAAATGCATTAGTTTCGGTGGAAACTTCAAATTTGGTCCACCTATATGGTTGTGGTATTAGGAATTGTAAAGCAAGGGAAAACTTCAAGGAGCATATTGCCCCATGCCATGGTATGTACTGCCTTATATTGGGTGCCATATCATCTTACAACATGTTGTATCAACATATATCAATAGACCATGAATGGATAATGAAGGCATACCATGGTGCACCCATGCCAAATGTGACCGGTACTCCTCCATACAACAATGCATCAGCGGTATAAAAGGAAGGAAGAAAAGAGGAAGGCGGAGTAAAAGTTCTGTTTTTTTTTTTTGGGGATGGGGGGCCATGGAAGTAAGACTCATAATGGTTGATAATGTTGTCGGAGAAACGAGGCAAAGAATTGAAGAAGGAGAGACAATAAGAGGAAAAAGACATGAACCCTACCATAAAAAGGAACAAAGTCCTTATTTAATTGTTTGGAGCCTCAAATTTCAAACTTGGTGTCTACCTAGAAGCCTATACTCAACATAGTTAAGTTACTATCTGTCACAATCCTAATAACTTCAAGGCCTTGTTTGGCTGTGAAGTAAGCAATCTTGGAGTTAACTTACTTTTGACCCACTTTCGGGTGGAGTAATTAACGTTGGGTTGAATGGAAAAAGTAGCTCTACCTTCTTTTTAAGATGCACATTTCACACTTGGGTTAAAATTGGTTGTTAACAAGTGTTTGACGGATTAAAGTGGAGCAAGCGGATTAAAAGGGCCTTGTTCCACTCTAGCCTTGAAGTGGATGCATTCCAAGTCTCCATCAACCCCAAACCATAACAAAAATATATTTGCTCTTGAAACACTTATGGTACTCTATATAAGGCTTTGAAAGACTTCAAAGCTTGACTCTCCTGAAAACAAAACCTTTTAAAGTTAAAAACAAACTGCAATTCTTTGAT
Organism: Metroxylon sagu; assembly: GCA_017589505.3. Classification (NCBI taxonomy): domain Eukaryota; kingdom Viridiplantae; phylum Streptophyta; class Magnoliopsida; order Arecales; family Arecaceae; genus Metroxylon; species Metroxylon sagu. The sequence goes on along the minus strand of JACVBY030000310.1, from coordinate 78,382 downwards.
TGCATTCCTTTGTTTTGGCCTTTGTTAGATCTAAAATTAGTTAAAAATAATATAATTAAATTGTTGGAAATGTGGATTGTTAAGTTCCTCAAATAACTAACGTTTGAAAGTTTAGATAGCTGTAAAAACTAAGCATCTATTAGCTGAACTAGATGAAAATTGTAGCGATTTTACCTAATGGTACATAAGTGATAGTATTGTTTAAGCAGTAATCAAGGTTTGAATAATAGAATGTACTATGCATGTTATGCCCCATATTAAGGTGCACCATGGTATGTATTGCAAGGCATATTGAGGTGTATCAATAAGGGAATCAATACATGGGTGTTCGTGGTATATAAGGGTGGCAAAAACTGACCCAACCAGAAAACCCAACCCAACCTGATCCTAGGGCTGGTTATGGGTCAGTGATTTTTTTAATTTGGTTGGGCATGGATCAAATTTTTTCACCCGAACTTTAAACAGGTTGGGTTGGACCAGAACATCAACCCAACTCGAGTCATGGGGATAGAATTCTTTTTGGGCTAAGATAACATAGATTTAGTTTAATCAGGACCTTGGCCAAGGATCTTATGACTGGTTGTTATTTTGGTGTTAATTGTTTTATTCATGTCGAGATGTTTCGTCAAGAGAAGTAAAGATTTGAGTTAGTTAGGTTAGTCTTGGTCAGTTGGAATCAATCCTTGCAAATCAGATTATGTTATGGGTCAAATGGGTCAAGATGGGTCATGGTCTAAGGGTACCACAACAAAGATATTCCAATATGCATGCTTGAAGATATTGGTTTGCTTTTCCTCTTAGCAACATCAGCATAAGGAGAAAACACTTGCAGAAAGAGAAGAAGAGAAGAAAATAGGTGGTCGAACCTGTCTCGGCTCCCTCCCTTCCCCCTTCTTTTTTTATCATAAATATCCAAGGATATGGTGCCATAAGGTTGTTGTGTCTTTAGAACGGCCCAATTCAATGTGAATCTGGGAATGTAAGTCCCATCATTACCTCTAGATGAGGAAATTTACTCGTAGCAGTTATACTTTTGCATAAATCTGATATGAGGTTGATCATGAAAGCTTATGGCAGCAAAAGTGGAGTACGCACAATCAAGAATATTGAGTTTAAGAGGTGGATTATAGCTAGGAGCAAAGTGTTTAAGGTCACCTGACTATCAAATACGAAGATTGAGATAGTCAAGTTGAAAATCATATCCAAAGTTGTTGTTATTTAGGTTGTTTTTGATGTTGTGCCCTATTGAACAAGAGGTTGATATTGCCAAATATTGTCGAGTCTGTGTTGTGAAACCCTATCCAAACATCGACCTATTTTGGCAATTAAATACTAAAATCAGTAAAACTATTTAAAAATCTAAAAGGGAAATATATAACAAATATTACAAGATGAAAAAAATATGGAATAATAATTCTATTATATATAAAATGAAATACTTTCAATTGTCACAACTTATTCTACAACAAATTAATATAAAAGATATATGCAGTAGCACCTAATAAACATAACTTATAAGCTTTTAGTTTTTTTGAGAAAAAATGAAAATATAATTTGAAAATTAACAACTAGAATATTACAACATTAACCAAATAAAAAAAGTCTCCGAATAGCAAGACGAATTCGGCAGGCCAATGGTGGGTTGAATTGGCTGGTCAATAGTGGGTCAATGGGTCTCCTAGTATTGTAGGAAATCTAGGTCTGGGGTTGATCCAGCCCATATAAGTTTACTACTAGTCATGGGTAGGGCAGGTCAAACCGGTTGGGTCTTTATGGGTTCTGATTATGAGTCTTGATCCTTTGATATGAGGACTTCACCATATCTCTTTCAAAGTATATTATGTTTGTGGAACAATGTTATAACAGCTATATCATTTCCAATTAAAATTGTTCGTGTATTTCGTTTCCTTTTGTGTAGTGTATCAAAATGTATTCTACAGATGACTGAGGACGTAAGACTGACTTGTCAGTTAAAAGCGTGGTTTCACATTTTTCCAAAGTATCAGTTGTTTACTGCTAGGCCATAGAAAAATTGTAGCCAAAATGATAGGTTTCCTAAGCATTCCATTAATGCGTTATTTAATAGGCCTTGATTATTCTTTTTTTTTTATGCATAATTTTCCATGTACAACACATATCTGATTTTTTGGAAAGTACAATATTGGTATGATATTCTATTCTTTAAACCTTGATTCAGAGAAAAGCATTCTCCTGTCTACACTCATATTTATCAATATGATAGCTGACTGAATGTTTTTACCTATTTCAAGGAAAAGACATGTTTGACTGACTCCAGTGATACTTTGTTGCCTGTTTTCTAAGCTTGTTACTGAATTTTCTTCTGAATAAATCTCCATCAAAAATTGAAATACTCAGGTCCCAAGGAAAATAACTTGGCAGAAGATTAGATTATAAGAGAACATGGCTTGAAACAAGGAAATGATGAGCTTAAAAATCCTATGCATTTATAGCCATCTTTAGAGCCTTCTTGCCCAACCCCATTACAAGGGAACACAGGAATCATGAATTTCATTAGAAAGCTGTTCTAAGCTTGCAATATTTACAACCAAACTAATCAATCAGGAGAGAGGGAAGAATTCAAGTTCTCTAGTTGCCATTAATGAAATGTATGGCATAAAAAAAGGGAATCAGGATGCAGATATGGATAAGTCATAGTTGACCAATGTGTCTTGGTTGCATGGTTACAGGTAGCAGGGATATTTGTTGTTTGTATTTTGAGCGTTGTTCTTTTGAGAGATATTAGGATGTTAGGTGTGGTTGTAAAATATTCATGGTTTTTGCCTCCTTAAATGGTTCAAAAATTTCAAACTTTCATATGGAATATGATGTATCTCAAACTGTTTGCGCATTTTATTATCTGTCAACAGCATAGGGTTTTCCATAATTCCTCTTTCTTCACCATCTTCACCTTTTGTTCTTTATTGCTGCTCAGCAGCTGCAGTTTATTTCCTATACAACTAGTTGGGGTCGGCTACAAGAATCCTTTTTCTTCATTGAGCTCGGTTTTGAATCACATTTTTTTTAAGATGTAAAGATTTTAATTTTTTTTTTTTATCACTTTCTTCCATGTAATTTTCGATCCTATAATTTATTTCTAATGATGCTAATAATAACATATTCTCATGGTAGCTACAGTTGATTTGATTATCCATCCTGGTTTTCTTTCTAATGATGCTAATAATAACATATTCTCATGGTAGCTACAGTTGATTTGATTATCCATCCTGGTTTTCTGTTCTTTACCTATAAAATCTTATTCGATCTGGACTTACTCTAGGGCAGCATTTTTCCTCTATTTCTATATATGCTTATTCTGTAGGACAACCAACCCCCAAAAGTGGATCTTGTTCATGCAAACGTTCTGTATCTTAGGACCTCTACAACCTCATGGGAATACCATCAACCTGTATCTATTTTATTTACAGTATTAAAGATGCCAAGGCATAAATCATTTTGACTGCCATTGTGTGCAGGTTGGACAATTTATCAACTGCCTAATTGAGGCAAGAAATGAACTGCAGCACAAGTATGTAATTGTTTTTCAGAGAGCTAGCTTGCAATGCTGTCCTTATTTGTTATTATCATGTAATGAGTGCTAAAGTAGTTTATATAATTTCACTCTGTCAGGTCTGATATCATCCAACGTAGTTTTAAAATAAAGAAGGCATTACTTGTGAAAGCTGATAGGTCTTCATTCGACCGTCTTGCCCAACAGGTTTGCTGCAGTGCTACTTGCATGATTGCTTGTTCTGGGCAGCTGTTGTTTTCTATATTGCACATTCTTGTATATTTCCCCTACGGAAGATCCATGTTTATATCTGCAGATATACAAGTTAGAGGCAGAACACAAGAGATTAGAGGAGGATGCAGCCGTCTACAATCTACTGCAAGAGCAGCTTAAACTCTCACCAGCATATAACAAGGTATTAGTACAGCTGAGTTACAATTCAGGTGATGCAATTTTGTGTTGCCCTGATGCATTCCTGATGTACTTTTGCTAATCTCTTATGTCAGATGCTTGAGATTAGTTCAAGCATGGAGTTGAACGCTACTTCAGACCCAGCAACAGAGGCAACAGAACTTCCTGATATCTCATTTGAGGAATTACTGGCGCAGGAAAAGAAGGATTCGTTTTGGTAGGTTATTGATCTTGTTTAGCTGGTTGCACTTGTATGATATTTTATACATTGTGTGATCTCCCACCTCCTTGCAGGCAAAAAAATGGGAAGCTGAGGTCATTTGCAAGCTAAAGGTCATAGCATCTCTGCAGCCTGAAGAGTTTGTACAATTGCAGGAATCTTCTTTTCTCTTTTCTTTTGGGCTGTGTCTGTGTATTTTCAAATTTTTTTATCAAACCTATTTTCCTGAATGCTGGTTTACTGGTGGAAGAACATCTGGGTGTGAACAACATTAGAGGATGTGATATCATTTTCCTTGCCTTGATCAGATATTATATATACTGTAGTGAGAGAGGGGGGAAAAAGAAGGAAAAAAAACACTCTAGCCCCTCTTAAAGCACTGGCTCTATGTCTCCTTTTGCTGATATTTGAGTAGTAGAGGTGTCTCTTAGTTGAATACTGTCATACAAATATGAGTATTAAACTGCAAAACTGGTGGCAATGGCCACTGCTATGCTAGCAACCTTTCTGACACCATGCAGCTTTTTTCAAGTTATACAGAATCAAATTTATTAGTATCTTGGATCCCTAGTTCCTACAGAGGTGTAAGCGAATTGCCAGGGGTATTTCACAGCGTGCTAGTAGAAATGGTTTTCCCATCTCCGGACGAGCTATTGAGCCTGACAATCCTTCCTGACATCAAAATAGATGGTTTTAATCGCATCCAAGATGCTGAAGGGCAACTTCAGCTGCAGGCAAGCCATCATCTATTTTGTTGATGAGTGCAAATAGCTGGCGATGTTCCATTTCCTTACATTTGTATGCTAAATATAAGTTGAGCACGGTAAAGATCATGCCATTATTACTTTTTAAATAAATGTCAAGGAGCTGTTACCCAACACTGCCCATATATAAATCTTTTACACGTAATCGGTTCTTGGATAAAAAAAAAAAAGAAAAAGATTGCTATAAGTTAATAATCATCATAAAATTATAATCATACCCTATGGACGTAGAGAAAATTGATAAAGACAGGACGTTCCTCAGGAGTGACGTATTACATCGGACTTTGAATATAGTGGAAATGACAAAGGTAGATAGGGTAGTCCTTGAAAGCGACGTGTCATATTGGCGTTCAGGTGCGATAAAAAATAATCAAAGATTTTTACACTTTCATAAATGGATGTTAATAAAGAAGTTAAAAAATAAAAATAAAATAAAATAAAATAAAATATGTTAAGCAACTTGAAATATAGGATTATTAACAAGAAAGTTAATGAAAACAATAGATACAATGACTAGAAGTTTTCTTGTAGGAGATTAAGTGGATAGATGAAAAGCAAAAGAGGTTGATAGTTTTAAGCTTTAGTATACCGGCAAAGATAGGAATAAATATAGAATAGGAATTATTGTAGATAAAAGCCTAAAAGATGAAGTTATAGACACTAAAAGAATAGAAAATAAAATAATTTTAATTAAATTAGTGATAGATAAGAAGTCAATAAATATTATTAGTACTTATGCTCCTTAAGCAGGTTTAGATAGTATGATAAAGTAAGGTTTTTGAGAGGATATGGATGGAATAGTTCAAAAGATTCCTACCGGAGAAAAAATGTATTGAAGGAGATTTGAATGGACATATAGGAAAATACAATATAGATTTTGAAAGAGTACATAGAGATTATGGATTTGGAGATAGAAATGATGAGAAAAATATCATTTTAGAGTTTGTGATGATGTATGATTTAATATTAGCCAATACATATTTTAAAAAGAGAGACTCTCGTTTGATAACTTTTAAAACTGGATATAATACTAGTCAAATAGATCTTTTCCTTACTAGAAAGATTAATTGAGTATTTTATAAAGATTGTAAGGTTATACCTGGTAAGGATCTAACTACACAATATAAATTAATGGATATAGATGTATGCATTCAAAAATGAAGGAGAAAGACTGCAAGGTATAAGAATCCAAGAATTAGATGGTGGAATTTGAAAGGAGAGAAACTAATAACTTTTAAAAATAGAGTGATGAAAGAAGAAAAATGAAGTATGGCTGGAGAGATTAATACCATATTGAAAGAGATGATTAATAGTATTAGAAAAGTAGCTATAAAGGTATTAGAAGAGTCAAAGAAAAAAAGGTCATATGATAAAAAAACCTGATAGTGGAATAAGAAAGTTTAATTAGCAGTTAAGGCTAAAAGAGAGTGTTATAGAAAACTACATAAATGTAAGAATAAAGAAGTACATGAAAACTATAAGATGGTTAAGAAAGAAGTTAAAAAAAGGTATGGAAGGCTAGATGTAAAGCATATAAAGAATTATATCACAAGCTAAAAACTAAAGATGAAGAGAAAGACATATATAAAATTGCAAGAATAAGAGATAAAAAAACTAGAGATATGTTTCAAGTTGAATGCATTAAAGATGATGATCAAAAAGTTTTGATTAAGAAGAAAGTGATCAAAAAAAAGATGGAGAAGCTATTTTAATAAATTATTAAATAAAAATCATGTAGATAATTTATGATGTTCTATTAGTTTCATTAAAGATAAAGTTATGGTGTATACTCATAGAATTACAATATTTGAGGTAAATGGGGCTATAAAAAAATAAAAGTAGAAAAGCGGTGGGACCTGATAAGATTTATATAGAAGTTTAGAAATGTTTAGGTAACGATAGAGTAAAATGGATGATAAATTTATTTAATAGAATTTTAGAAACTAAAAAGATGACTAATGAATGAAGGAAGGGTATTATAGTATCAATTTATAAGAATAAATGAGATATTCAAAACTGCTCTAATTATCATGATATCAAACTCATGAGTGATATTATAAAACTTTGGAAGAGGGTAATTGAACATAGGTTAAAATGCATTATAAAAATATTAAAAAATCAAACTAGTTTTAAGGTAGTAAGGTTGATCATAAAAGATAATTTTCCTCCTTAGGAGGTTACTAGAGATGTATAAAGCAAAAAAACAAGATCTTCATATGGTTTTTATTGATTTAGAGAAAGTATATGATAGGGTCCCTGGAAAAATCTTATGGTGGGTGCTAGAAAAAAAGAGAGTACCTATTGGTATATTAACATAATAAAAGATATGTATGATGAGGCAATTACTAGTGTAAGAACTATTTGTGGTAATACTAGCGAATTTTTCATTACAGTAGGCTTATATTAGGGATCTGCTCTTACTTCCTATCATTTTGCTTTAATTATAAATGAGCTTACTAGACATATTAAGGATGATATTTCATATTGCATATTATTTGCAGATGATATAGTATTAGTAGATAAAACTAAGGCTGAAGTTAATTGTAAGTTAGAATTATGGCAAAACACATTAAAATATAAATGTTTTAAATTAAGTAGGACAAAAATAGAATACATGAAATGCAATTTTATTACAATTAGAAATGAAGATGAACGTAGAGTATAAATCGATGACTATGAAGTTACTAAAAATGATCATTTTTAATATTTATGATCGATTATTCATAAGGAAGGAGAGATTAAGGATAATATTATCTATAAGATTAAATCATGTTGGATAAAATGAAAAAGTATAATTAAAATATTATGTGATCGTAGAGTTTTATAAAATAGTCATAAGACCATTTATGCTTTATGATATGAAATATTAGGCAATTAAAAAAATACATGTATATAAGATGAATGTGATAGAAATGAAAATATTAAGATGGATATGTGGTGATAGAAGAAAAGATAGAATAAAAAATAAAACCATTCGCAAAAAGGTAGAAATAGTTCCAATCAAGGATAAATTAAAGAAAGAACGGCTTAAATGGTTTGGATATGTGCAACAGAAACCTAGTGAGACACTTGTGCAAAAGAGTGATTTGATATATGCAAAGAAAAAAAGAAGTAGAGGTATACCAAAAATTACATAGAAGAAAGTGATAAAAAAAACTTAAAATCTTTGTATTTTATAAAAAATATGATTCATAATATATTTGAACGGAGAAAAAGAATTTATATAGTCAATCTTAATTAATTTGAAATTAAGACTTCATTGCTATTATTGTTAAAAAGCTGATATCATCTTGATATGATTGATAGGACCTTTGCTACTTAATGCAATGGGGGTGGAGATTTGATTTCAAAATACCGACCCTTTCCTCTCTGATAGAGGTGGGGATAAAGTAAAAGGGGGGACTTTAGAGCCTCTCTCTCTCTCTCTCTCCGCTCCCAAAAGAAGGATTAAAAAAAAAAAAATGCGAAGCATTTCTAAACTCTGCGTGATTGCGTTGTACCTACTAGCCCCAACCACGGACACAGTTGGAAAGGGAAGGGAAGGGAAATACTTTTGATAATTGAACTAATTACCCTGGTCGGTACCCGGGGAAAGATCTTAGCCCCCAGCCCATTTGTTATTTGTTCCATTATAGTACCAGATCTTATTGCTCGTTATGCGATCAACAAATTATACAAAACATTCGTTGAGTGTTTGATCTCCTACCGAAGAAGAGCAAGGCATTATTCTTGCCACCCCAAAGGGTAAAGTAGAGATACTTCCAGCGCGACACGCAAAAGTTTCCTTAGTTTCGTTAATGATTCGGTCCACCGGCCTCTTTATTTTAAAGCTCAAACCCGTGAATCAAGCCGCGAGTTATCACTTAAATGGAGGTTGGTGGGCAAACAACTGGACCACAAATTCAAAAATAGGCGAGGCGCCTCCCGAATGGATCCGTCGGTGACCCAATTCCCGCTCCCATTTCCCGCTCGCTTCGGAGCTTATTAACATCGAAAAGCTCCACTAAATCGCACCCGAATTTTTATCGGGTCGGGTCCGGCAACGCGGTCTACCTTTCAACCGTACAGCCAGTCAAACGCGAAGACCCGGCGGACCAGTGGGCGGACCCCACCTTGGGTGACCTAATTTTTGTACCCAAGAAAAGAACCCCTCCCATGAGCCAGTCCGGTTTCCGGCCACGTCGCTTTCCGAGGGCTCAGGAGGGTTTTCCTCTGGGTCTCATTTAGAAAGAGGCGGGACCGCGACCGAGGGCGCCGTTTTTTAGAGAGAGGAAGGAGACCAAAAAACCCTACACCCACTTCTTCCCTCACTTATATAAACCGCCTACACCTTTCTTCTCCATCCCCTCGGCCCCCTATCCCCTTCTTTAGGGTTTTTCTCCCTCTCATCTCGGCGGAGGCGAGGCAATCACGATGAGCAACGAGAAGCAGCAAAACAGCATCAACCTCTCTGATCTCGGTTCCGCTCTCTCCACTACCACTGCCGGTTTCTTGTCCCATCCATTATTCCCTTGATCTCTGTTTTGTTTCTTGATCTCTGTTCTTACGTGTAGTTACTGTTTCTCTTGATGTGTAGCTCTGAGCGCGGAGGACCGGGCCGGTCTTGTTAATTCTCTCAAGGTGGCTCTTTTTTTTTTAAAAAAAAATAAATAAATAGGCGGATTTCTCACACTTTAATCATGATATCCTTTCTTCTTTCCCGCCTTCGTCTTTGTTGTGCTTCTATTTCTATGTTGAGAATTATTATTTTTTTTAAATTGTAACTTGATGTGTTCCAGAGCCGGGCGGGGCAGAGTTTTGCTGTGCTGGAGTCTCTCTCGCCGAAGGTCAGGAAGCGCGTTGAGGTGCTGAGGGAGATCCAGGTTTGTTCTTTCATCTCATCTTGATGCCTTGAATGCATGCTTGTTGCTTCTTAGGGTTTACGGCTTTTGTTAATCTTTTTGACGACGGTCCCCATATTCTTTTGGCGATTCTTGTTAGGGTTCTAGGTTCCCGTCATCTTTAGTAATCTTAGGGTTTTAACTTCTGGTTAGATGTGGAAAATTCTATTTTTGCGAAACCAAATACAAGGAATGAAAGACTTGCCTGTTAAAATTTGAGAAGAACGCCAAGTATCATAAGTTACGTGCGCATCATTCATGAGCTCTTCACATACCTATGGTAATTGAACCACTAGTTTTTTTTATAAAAAAAAAAAGAAAGTACATACTTTTGTTGATTGATTGGCAGGATGCTCAAGTTTAGTGTTCTTCTCATTCACAACCCATGGTTATATTGCAAAAATATGCTTGTCGAATCATATGGTTCATCAGATTATTATAACAAATGCAGGTTTGGGGATAAAGTATTATTAAAATGATTTAGTGGGTTAGGTAAACAAAAATTAATTCACCAAATGTTAGCTTTTTTTTTAATAAAAAATTATGCAATACCAGAGAAGCCAAATTATTTTCTTTGGAAATTTGTTTCTTGAAATATTAAACCAGCATTAATTACACTATTACGGAGCTACTTGTGATGTGGTCCATGTCAGAGTTTGTTGGATTTTTTGTATTCTTTTTTATTTTGGAAGGCTAAATAGCTGTTGTATTAGCAGGTACTATCTTGGTTGTGGCTTCAAGTTTATTTGTAGAAAGGTGGCAAAATAGGGATAAAATCATGCAGCTAGGATCTAGTTTTGGAATTAATGAGGGGCAGAACACTCACATATAGCAGTTTTAGGATCATAAAACATTGTTCAAAGCCCCCTATGGTGCTCTCTAGAATTCAAACATCATATTTCATTGAAAATTGGGTCTTTTATCTTTTTTGAATTTTCTTTGCATTGATACTCATTAGTTCTTTGTGTAATCATAAAGTATTAATAATGGTTACTAAGGATAGATTGAGAGTCTCATGGCATGTTCAATTAAAATGTTCAATTAAAATTTGAGGACTTAGACATGAAAAGGTTGGGAATCCAATTGTGAGGTTTAAACTTTATGGCAATTGTGCTTAAGGATCTGAAAAGGTGACAACAAATTTCATTTGTCATAGGAATGACTCTCAAAGGAAAGTGGCTGGGAACAGGCTTGTGGGTTATGCTGAATTATTCCATTTGAATTGTAATATATCTTCACTGTCTTGATTTCATATTATTTCATGAAAAACATAACTTCTAACTTTGTTTCCATCTTCTTATATTTGGCACGACCATTACATTCTGACTTCTGGCTTCTAGCAAGCTGCTTAGATTATTGTACCTAACAAAGCCATTCTACAACCATCTCATCTAAAATTTCAGTGATTGCCCCTTCTATTCATCTATGTACACGGTTACACATTGAAGATATTTTATGGGCTTAACTATTGAAGCGATCATCACTAGTTGGTCTAGTTGAACTATGGTTCTACATGACCTTTTTTCTTGTGCCTCCTTGAAATTGAACATCCCTTCTCCATTAAAGTTTTATTTCGACTCGAGCTCCTAGCTTCCATAGAGTGATGGAAAAAAATCTCGATGATGATGAGAATAATGCTTTTGAAGATTTAGCAAAATGTGTTTCTCAATTGAGTGTATCTTCTTTTCTACTACAAATGTGAATCACTCGCACACTTTAATCCAAAATAGGATAGTGAAGTATGGTGGTTTATGCTGCCCCATTTTCCTTGTAATGAAACATCCTTAATCTAGTTTGTTGCAATGACTTTTTGCCAAAGTTTTGAACACAATTGAACTGGTCCACTGTTGATCCATCATGATATGTTCAAATAACTTGTGCAGGGGATAACGTGGTTCAAATGCTAACTTTGCACCATGCAGTTGCTTTGCACCTTTTGCTTATTGATCACTTGTATAAGCCAGTTTATCTGTATTTGTGCTTGTCTAAAGGTTGTATGATCAGTTTAGGTGATTGAGACTAAGCAGGTACCTGGTCAGGTTAGTTCTGCATTGGCTGATACTTGAGCTTAACATGGCTTGGTGTTAAGTATAGTTTGGGTTCATCTGTCTTGATGAACCTCAGATGTTTATCACACTCTAATAACAGCAGATAAATGTCTGATAGATGTGGAGTGAAGAGTGGGCAGATATACTCTGGGTTAATCTTTTTCTCTTCCCCTATTGATCCTCTTGTTTTCACATCCATAACCCTTGAAACAATTTTACTTATCATTTGAATTTTTTGCCTTTTCCTTTAAATGGTTATATAGTTTTAGTTGTTTAGATTGATGATTTGTATGATCGAATGGTCCAGGCTACATGGATATTGCTTTTAACCTGAAAGTAGTGTGTGTTTCAAGCTTTATAAGTAGGCCTGCAAGTTTATTTATGCTGACATGAGAATATTCTGCTGGCCTTTTATTTTCTAGGGCCAACATGATGAACTTAAGGCAAAATTTTTTGAGGAAAGAGCTGCTCTTGAAGCTAAATATCAGAAACTTTATGACCCACTATACACCAAGGTATGCTCTTTAATGGTGGATAATATGTCATTACTTTTTCCACAAGCATTTGTCAGGTGCTTCAAAATTTTTAAGACTTAGTAAATATTTTCTGGTGGAATGTTTTGGTTGCTATACAGCTATCACCATATCTGAAACTTATGGTTATTCCACTGCTTTTATTGTCAAATTTCATTATTCTGGACTTTGCTCATGAAATTTTGACCATTTAAAAAATGCAGAGGTTTGAGATTGTGAATGGTTTGGTTGAAGTTGAAGGTGTTACAAATGAACCTGTAGAGGAGAATCCAACTGAAGATAAGGCTACTGAAGGTCTGTAGCAGAACTTGAGAACTCAACTGTTTGTTGAATTGATTTCTTTTGTTTTTTTTTTTGTGTGTGTGTGCTTATTATGCTTTCTTCCTTCAGAAAAAGGTGTGCCAAATTTTTGGCTGACTGCTATGAAAACAAATGAAGTGCTAGTTGAGGAGGTATTGGGAGTATAGTGCCCTCTTTTTTGTTCTTGTAGTCCTTATGAATTGGATATATAACTTATGAGAGTTGTATTATGTTCCTTAAACCTAGATTCAAGAGCGTGATGAGGGAGCTCTCAAGTATCTAAAGGATATCAAGTGGTGCAGGATTGATGATCCTAAGGGTTTCAAGCTTGAGTTTTTCTTTGATCCTAATCCTTATTTCAAGAATTCCATCTTGACGAAAACGTATCACATGGTTGATGATGAAGAACCAATCTTAGAGAAAGCAATAGGGTATTTGCTTTTCTGTTTATCTGCTACATATTTATCTTTTAAGGATTTTTTTTCTTTATTTAAAATATTATCACATTGTTCTTTCCTTTTGTTGTAGGACTCCAATTGAATGGTTGCCAGGGAAGTGCTTGACTCAGAAGCTTCTGAAAAAGAAGCCAAAGAAGGGTTCAAAAAATGCCAAGCCCATCATGAAAACTGAAGATTGTGAGAGTTTTTTCAACTTCTTTAATCCACCACTGGTGCCTGATGATGAGGAGGATATTGATGAAGACACCGTAAGTTGACATCATTACCTTCCCTCCTGGAGAAAAATAAGAAACTATAGGAACTAAATCAAACATGCTAAAATAGTGACTTGTCTTTTGTCTTTGAACAGGCTGAGGAGCTTCAGAGTGTAATGGAGCAAGATTTTGATATTGGGTAAGCTATTTTTTTTCTCTTGCATTCAAGCCAACCTAAAACAATTTGAACAAAACAAACAAAGAAGATGCATTTAATCTGTTAAAACAAAAATAAAAAAAGCAAAATCAAGATGACATTTCCAGGAGCTGGTTTCAATCATCTCATCTGATATTTTGGTTGCACAATGGGTTGCCTATAGGATTATAATAGAGATGAAACCTTCTCATTACCACACAAGCTCGTACATTTCCCTATGCATAACACGGAATAGATGATGTCATTGTCATGCAGGACCACTATTAGAGACAAGATAATTCCTCACGCTGTTTCATGGTTCACGGGTGAGGCTGTTCAGGGTGATGATTTTGAGGGCTTAGAAGAGGAGGATGAAGATGAAGACGGGGAGGATGAAGAAGAGGATGAGGATGATGAAGATGAGGATGATGATGATGAAGATGAGGATGAGGAAGGCAAGACCAAGAAGAAGGTATATGTCTGCAATTTCTGAGATACAAATTTTATTCCTTTTGGTTTCTATTATTTGATACTTATAAGCTTACCTTTGACCTATCTTATTGTCCCAAGCAGATTGCTACAGCAAAGAAGGTGAGATGTCTGCTTGTCCTCTTGATCTTAAATTTGTACTCTTAATTTTGATTGCCTCTATTGTATCTCAGTCTGTATGCTAAATGATGGTTATGTTACTGCAGAAGGGTGGAGGGGAAGGTCAACAAGTGGATCGACCAGCTGAATGCAAACAGCAATAAACTTCTTTCTAAATGAAGTATTTTCTGAAATTTTGGAGTGTAGTTTAGTGAGGTCTGTTTTGAGGTGTCGTCTAGGGGTTGGGGAACTGAAGTTCTGGTGTCTCTAATCCGTCAACATTTATATTACTAGCGGTAGTTATTCTTTTAGTCGTCTTCTATGTGGGTATTGGATTATTTGGATGCATTTTTGGTTGAGGAAGATTTTTTACTGCCTAGTGTGTACCCAGATGAACCATTAATTGTTATATTTATATATAGTGATATGTTATGCCTCTCAGGCTAATTGAACATGATGATGTATGTGTACCCTCACGGTTTTGAATGTACTGCTGAGACCTACAGGCATCTGTGGAGCTGTTTGTCATGTTTAAAAGATTGGATTCAGTTATTTGGTGGAAGTTGTTTTGGGTTGGAGATGATGTTCCTGCAATTTCTTTTTGTACTGGGTTATTATCAGAAATTATGGGAAGGAAATAAGAACAAGGCAATGTCTTTTCTGTACCTGGTTTTTGTCAATAGCAATTCAGATGTTCTTCTATGGAGCTAACAATTTTGACGAAGACAGCAGGTGTTATTTTCCTGTTGAGTACTGCTTTCATATTCTCTGTTAATTTCGTGGGCCTGTTAAATTTCATGTGATGGCACGCAATCTGTTGGTCTCGCATCATGCCGCTGGCTCTGCAGGGTTTAATGTACGCCTCACAATGCACACGTCAGATTATGTTGGAGCCTGTGGACAGCACGTCGGATGGGGACGGGTGTTTTCGTTTCCTCGCGTCGAGTTGTTTCTCATTGATAGAATTTCTCCTTGCATCCTTCTCAAGTGTTGTCGTTCTCTTGAACATGCTTCCACCTTGAGCTACTTTAACCCATCATGCCTCAAATTTAGTTTTTTATCTAAAATAAAAAATGTTATATGTTTATAACTTAAATTCATTTAAGTATTCATTAATTTTCATTCTTGAATAATTCAAATTAATATCATTTAGCAATAATTTAGGAGCTTCTATAATTATTATAATTAACTAATTTAATTTTTTTGAATAGTAGTGTCATCATTAATTATCAAAATTGATAAAAGAAAAGAAATTGAATATTTAGAAAATAAGGCTTATAAAGATTGAAGATGTGTTTACTCTTCAAAAGGTATATTTAGAAAACCATAATAATTACTTTTTGATTTGAAAAACAATATTAAATGTATTCTTAGTCATAATCTACAATTGATAATAATCAGAAATGGAATCTTTTCTTCCTTCTCTTTTTTTTTAAAAAAAAAAGATTTAAGCCGCTTATAACTGATCAATCTTGGAGAAAGGGAGAAAGATAGATAATTAGAAACTATGGAAAGAAAGTATTATGTGCTTATAACTTAAATATTTTTGAGTCATTTTGTTTTGATCCGTTAACGAAATTAATTAGATCAGCAGGTAAGCTTTGAGTATTACAATAAAATTAATTGGATTAGTATGTGAGCTTGGAGCATTACAAAATTTGTCTGTATTGTTACAACATGAACTCAGGATGGTTCGGTTCAACCTTAGCACAGCAACGAATGAATCTATCCAAGATAAGTAGCAGCCAACCCGTTTCGTTAAGTGGATATGTTTTCTTAAAAAAAAAAAAAAAAAAGGTTTTGTATGGGTTGTAGGATTAATTAATTAATTTTTTTTGTGTCCCTTCTTTTTACCCGAATCCGTTTTAACGACGCCCAAATCTGACAATTTCCAGCAGATTGACAATGGATAAATATGGATCAGAGATTTCGTTTTGACCCGAACCTATTTTGACCCAGCGGAGCTGGTAAATTCGTTTATCAATTGGGATACCATGCGCTCCGAAGAAGTTGGGATTGTGATACAAGAAATCATCTTTGATAACAAATTCAGTATCCTAATTTTCATGGATCTTTTTCTGAGGAACCTAATCTTCATGGAACTTTTCTGTTTTATTGGAAGGAAATCTTCATGGCATCGCCCAAAAACACTCAATGTGTCAGCTTTCTTTCCGTTGCTGCGCTTTTCATTTCCATCTAGTGCTGCTGGGCAATTCTGGATCAATTCCTACTAGTTGCTTTGTTTTGATCCCTCCGTGCCAATATGACCCAAGTTTTGAACACACAAATCTAACGCCCCATAACCTCACTCTATGTTACTGGTAGTTTAACCAAATAATTGCGAATCATTTATCCATAGTGTTGACATTATTCGGATGGACGGTTCGATGTTCTATGTATTATGGATTAATCTAATAAATGAAGTTTAATTACGACACGAAATACCTCAAGTTCTATCGTTTGAAAATTCTGGGAAATATTCGTTAGCCATGGAATTCCAGGGCTACAGCATAGGAAAATTGGTAGGTTTCCATCCCTTGCCCTTCAAATATATATATATATATATTCATCAAAGCCGAATTATCCGCTCCCCTCTTCAAAATCGAGTATTTGCGCTGTTCACTCAGTCCGGCATCGCCTATTCTAAGTCATTTATAAAAAAACAGAAGAAAATCTCTTTCAATGGCATCTACATCAAGGGATAGGATTCTATTTATTCTAAGTTTGTCTTTGGTGTTCCTTTTAAAAGGGAAAGGCAACTCGTTTCTCATCGTCTTCCACTGGTGTCATCGCCATCAACTTGCAAAATCCTAAAGCGATCAAAGAAGGTACCAACAATGATCCGATGTTCGTAGTTTAGATTTTCGTTTTTCTTTTTTTCTTTTCTTTTTTTTTTTTTATCCCCAACATGTAGTTATGCACTTGCGAGGATTAGATGTGATTTATATTTCTCAGAGATGGTAGAATAGATCAGAGAAGAGGTAAACGATGAGCGTTTTTAATCCAGCGCAGGCTGCGTTATTAATCCAAATGATTGAACAAAAAAAACAAAAACTTTTTAT
The DNA here is from genome assembly GCA_017589505.3 of Metroxylon sagu. Lineage (NCBI taxonomy): Eukaryota > Viridiplantae > Streptophyta > Magnoliopsida > Arecales > Arecaceae > Metroxylon > Metroxylon sagu. The sequence continues at coordinate 61,199 of JACVBY030000310.1, read as the reverse complement.
TCTACTTAATTATCATTGCTCTACCATCTGGTATTGAGTTTGGTCCCAGTGTATTATTGTCAATCCTCGAAGATCCCCAGGATGTCACTCCGCCATTATTCTAAGTTCTTTATTGTTTGGAAACATGTGGAAAACGGAAAGGAAAATAAAAATATTTTCCCAAAAAGATAAAATCAGTGACATTCAGAAATCTTCTTTTTTTTTTTTTTAATAGTTTTCTCACAATCTAAATAATTTGAAATTTTGATTTTTTTTCTCCCAAAAACTCTGATTTTCTAAATCTTTTTCCAGATAACCAAGCATGCCATATAGAGATCATGTGCAATTTTTTTCTTTAAAATAATATATTTAAATATCACTATATTATAGAAATTTTATTAAAAATAATTTTCTTTTCTATTTTTTCAGTCACATATTCCTTCACAGCTTATTCATCTGAACATAGATTTTTCTTTTCCAGTACTTCTTTCTCTTTGATAAAGTTTCTTTTATATATTTTTTACTAGTATATATATATATATATATTTGTAAATATCATATTGCTGTGTTTTAAAATTGGCTTTGTTCTTTCCAAACTTTATTCCTGACTATTTTAAAGCCTTAGCCCAAATCTCCCATTAAAATTTACGTCTTTAAATTTAAATTCACAAATGTTAACGGGAAAACAAATTCCCTAATGTACCATCTATTTTATATTCAATATCACCCTTCTGTGGATGAATGATGCTGTGAAAACAAAGTCTAACAACGAGAAAAATGCTGAAAAGGGTTTGCAGGGAGGTGTCAAGCGAGCTATGGAAGCAAATGAGTTCACCATATATGTTAGCTTATGGACCTCAAAGTTACTGGAGATTAAGGTGACGGGTTCTACTACCATTAACCATGTCAAGGAAATGATGCGCTGCGAGGAGGGCACACCAAAGGATCGACAAATTCTCAAATTTGAAGAGCATGAGCTGGAAGACCATCAGACTTTGGAGCATTATGGCATTAAGAATGGCTCACGGTTGGATCAGCGTGTCTTGCGTCACAACTTGAACATTGTTCGCTAGGAAATGCAGTTATAATTTTTGGTTCATAAACTTTTTTCTACCATCTTGGAGAAAATAAAAGTGAAATTTTATTGCAAAGAGATACATTGATTTATTCAAGTGCTGTATTGTCTTTCTTCATTATCTATGCTTATATATATATATTGGTGTATGAAGGCTGATAGATAATTTTTTTTCTCTTTCTTTCTTTTTAAACCAATGAAGCCTAGTTTGAATGATACCACCTCTTATCCTCTCTAAGGGTTTAGGAGTTTGATTTCAAGTGTTCTCAGGACTGAATAATCAAAAGTTTCATTTACTTGAACAGCTGTAAGCAAATTCAAAATATGTTGGTATTTGGTCATCTCTTGCAATCCATCTAGTCGGTGTAACAGTTAACAATAATATATTTATTAAACTTGAGTAAAACTAGCTTAGTCATTTGGCTTGATTTGTCAGGCGCGATATGAGGTGAGTTAATTATCATTTTCAGGTGAGTTAATTATCATTTTCAGGCCTAATTCAAAATTAGACTAGACTTGGACATCGAGTCAGGCTCGAGCTCTGCCATGGAGGACCAAGGAAGGCTGGACTCAGGCCTAATAAAACCATGTTGTTGGTCGATGCTTTAGGGAATTGAGTTTTGTTTTGTACCACCATTGGCCGCTTATAAGTAAATGTTCTTTGCCAACATGGAAGAAGAAGTTCTTTTTGGGTGGTAGGATCGCAGTTTCCCCTTTTATTTGCACCTCAAAGGCTGGACTAATTCCCAAGTTAATTTGTTATTGCTATAACCATCCGCTCTCTGAGATAAAATATCAATATCAGTAACGAGTATTTGAATATTAATTCTTATTTTACTTATATTAATTCTTATTTTACTTTTAAAAATTATCTCAGAGTTGAAATGTTTATATCAATTTTTCTCAAAAAAATTCGATAGAAGGTAATTTGATAATAACATAATTATTTTTTCATTTTCTATTATGATGCTATTATAGCAATTATCTTTTTTTTTTAGGGTAAACTATATTATTGACTCTTGAAGTTAGGGGGCTATGTCACTTTGATTCTTGAACTTCAAAAAGTTACAAAACTGATCCTAAACTTTTCTTTTTGTTTCACTTTGATCCCTACCGTTAAACAGGGAAGACGTCGTTTAAATTTGTCCTACGTAGCAGTACACGTGACAAAATCAAATTTAAAATCCATGCTCAACCCGTTAACCAAATATTCAATAATCCTTTAAAAAAAGAAAAAACCTTTTCCCTCCCTCCTCCCGCCGCGGTATGCTCCGTCCACCTTCTCCCCTTCCCTCCAACCCCCTCCGTCCATTCTCCGTCCCTCACCCGCGGCCTCCTCCATCCCCTTCCCCTCCTCCTGCGTTCTCCTTAGCACCCCACCTCCCCTCCGGGTTCTCCTCAGCATCCCACCTCCCCTTCGGGTTCCACCTTCATCCTTGCTACCCCGTGGCCTCCTCCCTTACGTTTGGGGGGGGAGGGGCCCCATGGCCTCTTCCCTTACCCATCCCCCACAGGGGAGCGAGGACGGAGGGGCAACCGTGTGGGGTGGGGGGAGGGAGAGATGGAGGAGGTTGCGGGTGCCCCTGTTCCCCCTCCGTTCCGTCCCTCCCCCCCTCCCCCCGGTGAAAGATGGAGGAGGCTGCGCGGGAGGGGGGGTTGGACGAAGGGGGCCATGGCGGGAGGCGGAGGGAGGGGGGGGGGTGACGAAGGAGGCCACAGGTGAGGGACGGAGGGACGGAGGAGGCTGCGAGTGAGGGATGGGGGAGGAGGCCGCGGTGAATTCCATACGAATCAATGGCTGCAGTGGCATACGAGAGCAGAAAGCTGAAGGACGCAGAGGTGCGGTACTCTGCGCACGAGAAGGAAATGATAGCAGTCATTCACTGTCTGGAACGCTAGAGGCATTATCTTCTCGGTACTGATTCACTATAGTTACAGACAACGTCGCCAACACATACTTCACCACGCAGTGGAAGTTGACATCGAAGCAAACACGGTGGCAAGAGTACCTTGCTGAGTTTGATTTCACTTGACAGCATCGACCGGGAAGACTCAATCAAGTGGCTGACACGCTTAGTCGCAGGGAGGCGCAGGCCTATGCGGCGACCCTGACCACCTTGCAGGGCGATCTAATACAACGCGTCTGGGCACAAGCAGGCATAGATGCAGCGTATGTGAAGCTATGCCAGGAGATTGAGGCAGGTGAATCCAAGAGATTTTGGTGTGAAGATGGACTCATCTACGCACTTGGGCGGCGACTATACATACCGGCAGGTGGAGGACTACGGCGGGAGATCGTTCGCGAGATCCATGACTCACAGAGGGCTGGCCACCTAGGAGAGGAATGGATGATAGCCCTCCTGAGCCGCTCGTATTACTGGCCCAAGATGCGTGAGAATGTGGAGTTCCACATTCGGACCTGCATGGTCTGTCAGCTGGACAAGACTGAGAGGAGGAAGCAGGCCGGATTGCTGCAACCTTTGCCCATCCCAAAGAAACCATGGGTGTCGATTTTCATGGATTTCATCACAGGGTTTCCTGACGTGCAAGGCATGAGATCGGTACTTGTGGTAGTGGACCGATTCTCAAAGTATGCAGTCTTCATACCAGCGCCCTGACCCATGCCTGAAGAGAGACAAGCGGCCTACTTTGTTCTTCCGGAACATAGTCAAAGTGTTCAAGCTCCCAAGTGACATTGTCAGCGATCGGGATACACGATTCACAGGGAAGTTGTGGATGACAATGTTTCAGCTGATGGGATCGGAACTGAAATTTTCGATGGCAAGCTACCCTTAAACAGATGGGCAGACAGAGAGGATCAATGCCCTACTAGAGGACTTTCTGAGGCACTTTGTCACGGTGAGCCAAAGAAATTGCTTAGACTTTCTCGACACTGTTCAGTATTCTTACAACCTGCATCGGTCTTCCTCAACCGGCCATAGTCCAGCCGAGCTGTGCATAGGATTCCAGCCCATGAATCCGTTGGAGGTAGCACAGAGGAATGACCAAGGCGAATGTCCCGCAGCATACAGGTGGGCACGGGACAAGACGGAGCTCCTCGAGGCAGCACAAGAGAGCCTCAAGAAGGCGCGATGCCGAATGAAGAAGTACGCCGATAGGAATAGGCACCCATGCGAGTTCCAAATTGGAGACAAAGTGTTGTTGAAATTGACTCTACAGATCTGGAAGAAGTTGACCGACCGGCGATACCACAAAGTGCTGATCCAGCGGTATGATGGATCATTCATGGTAACCGAGCGGATTGGCAACGTGGCGTACCGGCTAGCTCTTCCGGAAAGGCTGAAGATCCACCCAACTTTTCATATAAGCTTTCTCAAGCCTTATTATGAAGATAATGACCTTGGGCGGAAGCAGCCAAGGAGAGCCCCTCCATTGATTCATATGGAATTCACTAAGAAGATCCATCGTGTGTTGGACCATCGCATGGTAGGCGACAACAAGCTGAACCGGCGGACAGACTTCCTAATCCATTAGGAGGGCGAGGATGAGTCAGAGGCTACTTGGGAGCGTGGCCTAACACTTTGGCAGTTTGAAGACATAGTCATGGACTACCTCCGGCATCGCTCGACGAGGGCATCGAGTTCTCAGGCGGCAGGAGGTATGTCACCGACCCAGCGGTAACTTAGTGCTCCGCGGGTTCAAGCCATACTTTGGCTCGGCCGGGCTCGTGGACGGGGCATGCCGTGGCAAAGGCACGCCCACATGCAAGGCAAAGTGCGCGGAGGAGCGGCGCAAGAGGCATCGGGTGCGCGCAGATGTAGGCGAACATGCGCAGGATCGCATAGGCGTGCGTGGGTGTGGCGTAGGAGGCGCCGGCACGTGCGCAAGCACAAGATGGGCCATGCATAAACAGGCAATGCTCCTCGTGATCTTGGAACCCCCGGGGTGGAACCTTGGTGGATGCCTAGCCTGTATGTTGTTGGGAGGGTGAGCGAGAACAATTCAGAGGGCCGGTTTCCTTGTGGATTCTTGCGGCATCCATTGTTGCCTCCTCTACTTTCTGAGCCCTTTGTAGGTGCCAACAGTCGGGAACGATTGGTATCGGCATTGGCTTCCGAACATTGAAGGGCTCGTCTAGGAGATCTGAAGATTGAGGGTGAGCGGACGATAGGTCGGCACCGCGCGAGGTAAAGGCGTGCACACCAGGAGGGTGTGGGTCGTGCGGCAAGACAGCGAGAGCAAAGCAAGGCGTGCACACTAGGAGGGTGCGTGGTGCGTGGTAGAGCAGCAGGTGCGCAGCGAGGCGTGTACACCAAGGCGCGCAGGGCGCGTGGCTGCGAGACCGTGGCAGACTCAGCAAAGCCGAGGTGAGGCAAAGTTTGGGTTTGGGGCACTTGAGAGCTCTTGTTAGCAAAGAGTGGAGTGTCAGTCAGGTCAGGCCATCTTGTGTAATCCAGAGTTATATAATATTTATATTTTGGTTGGAGGCTTTGTCCTTGGAAAGGTTTTTCCCCGTACATCTTGTCTTTGTGATTGTGCTGTGTGCGAGACGGAAAATAGGTTGGTTAGGGAGACGTCCTTAACGCCATCATCAGGGGCGCAAAAAATTTCGCAATAGAGGAGCGACCCGGTGACAAGTTGGTATCAGAGCACGGTTCACTTCACAAGCACAAGACATGACACTCGCTAATCGTGTGAATCGTCTGGAGGCGATCGTAGGAGATCCAGGCGATGTGACTGTCGTAGATCTGGCAGCCCAATGTGCTGATTTGGCTGAAAGACTGGCCGAGTTGTAGACATCACAAGCACAGATGCTTATGGCGCACGCGGAGTTGGTCCGCGACCTGGAGGATAGGCATGCACAGCAACAACGGTCAGATATAGCCATGATGAAGCGGCTAGAAGGTCGGGCGCGAGCCTTGGAGGAAGAGGTGATGCGTCTGAGACAGACCACCCAAGCCTCGCCGCCAATCGTGCTTGCAGACGCATCCCGACCAAGGGCCAAGGTCCCTGAGCCAAAGTGTTTTGGCGGGAGCCGAAGTACGAAGAAGGTAGAGAACTTCCTTTGGGACTTGAAAGTCTACTTCCGGGCGGCAAAGATCCCCGGGGCCGATCAGGTGGATCGAGCCTTAATGTTCTTGGAAGGAGATGCCAAGCTGTGGTGGCGAACTAGGACCGCCGAAGACACCATTGCTGGGCGACCCAAGATCGAAACATGGATGCCTTCAAGAAAGAATTGAGGGAGCAATTCCTTCCCTGCAACACAAGTTGGGTTGCTAGGGAGAATCTGAGGAAGTTGCGGCAGATTGGGAGCATCAGAGAGTATGTCAAGGACTTCTCCACTCTGCTACTCGATGTCTCTAATATAACAGAGGAAGACAAGTTATTCAACTTTCTCGCTGGGTTATAAGGGTGGGCCCAAGTCGAGCTTCAACGGAAGGGGATAAAGGACATCCCCTCAGCCATTGCAGCCGCGGAGGCATTGGTGGATTTCCGCGGGAGCACCTCGGGAGGCAATGCCAAGGGAAAAGGCAAGTGCAAGGAAGCCTCTCCATCGAAGACCCGAGGCGCTAAGAAGAAGTTTCCCCAAAAGAAGGCTGTTGATTGCAAGGCAGCCGCGCCAAAGGGAGTGGCGCAGCAACCACAACGGCCAAAGTGGGGTTGCTACATCTGCAGCACCCCACATCTAGCACAGGATTGTCCGAAGCGCGAAGCCCTCACCGCACTCATTGCCAAGGAGTTGGGTGGCGGACCGAGCCAAGGGGAAACCGGTCCATCCCAGGTGACGCCTCTCCAATTGCTCAACTCTATGTCTGCGGAGAGAGTCCCTGCAAATACTAGGAGCCTGATGTATGTGCGAGCATGGGTGAACGGTAAGGATGTGCGCGCAATGCTGAATACTGGAGCGACCAACAATTTCATTGCGAAGCCAGAAGCAGATCGGTTGGGACTTCAGATTGGGACCAGCAGCAGCAAGTTGAAGGCTGTAAACTCAGGCGTATCCCCGGTGCATGGCATGGCCGAAGCTAATGTGGAGCTTGGAGCATGGTCGAGAAAGTGCTCCTTGATGGTTGTGGACTTAGATGACTTTGATTTCATCTTGGGAATGGACTTCTTTATTGTTGCAAAGGTTACCTTGATTTCCCATTTGAGAGGAATCATGATTGGGGACGAGGGGTCCCAATGTTTCGTGCAAGCTGATGAAGCTTCCCCAATGGTAGAGAAGGGGAAGGCTGAGATGGCATCGGCCAAGCAGATGAACAAGGGGCTATGGCGTGGGCAGCCCACTTACTTGGCGGCCATGGTCGAAGTTCAGCAAGAGGATCCGAGTGACGTCCCGGATCAAGTCGAGGAGGCATTGCGGGATTTCCAGGATATCATGCCCGAGTAACTGCCGAAGGCCCTACCTCCCCGACGGGCTATATACCATTGTATCGAGCTCGAGCCGAGGGCTAGGCCTCCTACCCGAGTGCCATACCGGATGAGCCCTGCTGAGCTTGCGGAGCTAAGAAAGCAGCTTGACGAGCTTCTGGATGCGGGACTGATTCAGCCGTCCAAAGCCCCATACGATGCACCAGTTCTTTTCCAGAAGAAGGCGGATGGAAGCTTGAGGATGTGCGTGGATTATCGAGTGCTTAACAAAGTAACCATCAAAAACAAGTACCCGATCCCAAATGCCAGTGACTTGTTTGATAGGTTAGTTAGCGCTGCGGTCTTCTCCAAGTTGGATTTGCGATCGGGGTATTGGCAAGTTTGGATTGCCGAAGGGGATGAGCCAAAGACCACGTGCGTGACATGATATGGGTCTTTCGAGTTCAAAGTAATGCCGTTTAGTTTGACAAATGCATCGGCAACCTTCTGCAATTTAATGAACGACGTGTTGTATGCCTTCCTAGATCACTTCATGGTAGTTTGTCTGGATGACATTGTGATTTATAGCCACACCATGGAGGAGCATGTGTCTCACCTATGGCAGGTTTTGGAGACGCTAAGAAAGCATCGGTTATTCATCAAAAGGGAAAAGTGCACATTCGCAACAAAGGAGATCAAGTTTTGGGGCATTATATCAGCAAGGGGCGGATCAGGATGGACCAGTACAAGGTGAAGGCCATAGTGGAGTGGCCGGTCTCTGGACGGATCACAAACTTGCACGTATTTCTAGGTTTGGCGAATTACTACCAGCGCTTCATTGCGGGGTATTCACGGCGCGCAAGGGCCCTTACTGATATGTTGAAGAAAGAGCGCATATGGGAGTGGACGCCCGAGTGTCAAGCGACATTCGAAAACCTAAAGTCGGTCATGGCAGCCGAACCAGTGTTGGCGCTCCCTGATTTCAGCAAGGCATTCGAGGTGGTGATGGATGCCTCAAACTAGGCAATAGGTGGTGTCCTGATGCAGGAGGGACACCCAGTGGCACTTGAGAGCTCTTGAGAGCTCTTGTTAGGGAAGAGTGGAGTGTCGGTCAGGTCAGGCCATCTTTGTGTAATCCAGAGTTATATAATATTTATACTTTGGTTGGGAGCTTTGTCCTTGAGAAGGTTTTCCCCCATACATCTTGTCTTTGTGATTGTGCTATGTACGAGACAGAAAATAGGCTGGTTAGGGAGACGTCCTTAATGCCATCATCAGGGGCGCAAAAAATTCCACAATAGGAGCGACCCGATGAGGTTATGGCCGGAAGGGTGGACGGAAGGGGTCGCGGCGGAAGGCGGAAGGGGAAGGTTAATTTTTTTTTTTAAGGATTATTGGATATTTGGTTAAAGGGTTAACGGGTTGAGCATGGGTTTTAAATTCGATTTTGCCACGTGTATGCCATGTGTACTGCTACGTAGGATAAATCAAACGGCGTCTCTCGTATTTAACGGCAGGGAATAAAGTGAAACAAAAAGAAAAGTTCAGAAACAAAGTGAAACAAAAAGAAAAGTTCATGATTAGTTTTGTAACTTTTTAAAGTTCAGGAACCAAAGTGACACAGCCCTTTAAGTTCAAGGGTCAATACTGTAGTTTATCCTTTTTTTTAATATAATAGTTGATGAATAAGCAAACAGAGAATGGGAGAAGAATTTCTATGAAGACTGGTTAGATTAATCTGAGTCTGATTCCCATGTAGCACGTCACTTTGTCATTTGTATTTGCCTTACATGCTTGAATCACTGCCACATCACCTATTTTAAAAATAGAGAGCCTTTGGACAAGCTATTTCAAATATTCATAGAATTTTAAAATACAGTATTTTAATATTTTAAAATATTACAATTTTCTTATTTGGATAATTGTTTCTAAAAATCAAATTTAATTTGCTGATTGTAAAATTTTTCGTAATTTTTTTATATTTACATAAATATTTTAATATTTTTTTATCAACATTGAATATTTGTGTAATAAATAGCTAATAATTATTTTTAATAAATCTTATCGATTTTTTAATATTTATTAAATATTCTAATATTTATTTTATTAAATATTAATATCTTATTTAAATATTAAAATGTATTTATTATTAATATTATTGTACATATTAATAATATTTATGTAATATTAATATTTATTTGTATGCATATTTACTAAAAATTATTAATTATTGTATCATGTAATCATTAATGATATATTTAATAAATATTTATATTTATTGATATTTAATTAAAAATATTTATTTAATAATAAAATAAAAATTTGATAATATTATAAATGCCTTTAGTTAAGTTTATAATTTTTTTATTATAAATAATTTATTAACTAAAAATAAATTTTATTTTATAAAAGTAGTTATAAAAATATATAAATAAAATATTAATTTAATTACATAAATATCTTAATTTAATAATATTTATATAATAATTAATAATATATTTAAGTCATCTATAATTAATAATATTAATTATTTTAATAAATAATATCACATGTGCACAATATATATTTATTAATAAATAAATAATATTTATGAAATATGAAGAATAATTATTAATTTTAATGTAAATTTGAATAATGCAATATTAATAATTTAAATAAAAAAATAAAATAAAATAAAATTACATAAATATTTAAAGTAAATATTTATATGTAAGATAAAATAAATATTAATTAAATTCATTTAAATAAAATATTTGAAATATTTATGTAAATATTTTGGTACGTAAAAAAATTAAATATTTTAACTACTCCCAAGAAAATTTTTTGAAGTGATTTGTAAATGATACTTCTAGAGGTACAATTTATAAATAACTATATTAAAGAATTTATAAATTTCATGGTAGTTTAGGATTTTTTTCTAGCCAAACAAAAAATTTTGATTTTAAAATTTTAAAATTCCCATTCCCAATGAAATCACTCACGAAATGGCTCTTGTTTATATAAAAAAAAATGTCTTGTATTATTTTCATATCAATATAATATAACTTAATATTATAACATTATATCATACTATATTATTATATAATTATAACTATAACATAATATTATAATATCTATCATAATAAAAATATTATATAAATGATACTATAAATTAATCTATATGTTATAATAACAATTTATATAAAATAATTATAAGATATTATAATTATTGTAAGATATATTAAGAATAGTTTTGATATTACATAATTATAATGTTTTTAAATTTTCACAGCATGTTAAATAAGTTATTTTTTTAAAAAAAATCAAACTTTAATATCATTCATCTAAATTCCTGCTGAAATGACATTAGTCTTTTTTTTTTTTTTTTTGGTCCTTCATCTCTGGATGATTTTGGACTTCTATTTATTTATGGTATCATCCATCTTAAAGGATGATGCTAAAAGCCTAATTGACATTAGAAGGGTCAAATTACCGATGCAAGTCACCGCATTCGGATTACAAAACGCGGCCGATAGGTTATGTGAACAAGTTTAGACGAGCCGGTCAGATCAAATGCTGGCCCGGTCCAAACCCAATTCCGCACTCATTTACGACGAATGACACAATTGGGAGAGGCTTCCGACCGCGAGGCATTCGGAGTGCTGCGGCGGGGCATCGAGGGGGAAGAGTGAGAGGAGAGGAAGGAGAGATGGAGGCGGTGCTCAGAGTGCTGGGGAAGAAGGAGAACCTGATCCACCTCCTCCTTTTGGGCACTTTCACGGCGCTGGGATTCCGCTCGTTCGAGCAGCAGCAGGAGATCGACGCCTTGGAGGCCGAGAAGACTTCCCTCCGCTCCGCCAACACCGCCATGTCCTCTTCCATGTGGGCGTGGCGCCAGCACCTCTCCGGCCTCGCCCAGGCCGATCCCTCCGCCGCCCCCATCCCTCTCGCCCGCCTCCGCGCCATCTACGGCGAGGACGATCCCGCCATCGCCGCTGACGACCAAGGTATCCCACAGATTTGCTCGTGTGACTTCACATGCGCTCTCCTTCTAAAACCCTATTTTCTTAATTTGGTGATCGCATATCCGTTCTATCTGAAATCCTCGAAATAGCACTCCAATAGGCCCCCTTTTTTTTTTTTTTTTTTTTTTTCATATCGTTATTTTGGTAGCCCACATATCCTTTAATCTAAAGCCCTAGCAACGAAGCGTGACTGAACGATTTTTTTTTTTTTTTTTTTTAAATTCATTTACTTGTCCGCATGCCTTTTGTATCTGAACCCTCGAAAATTATATTTTTGTTTCATTGTTATTATTTTTAATCTGGTCGTCAACATTACCATACTATCTAACACCGTCAAAATAGAACATGCCCAGAAGTGGTTTTATTTTGGTTTATATTTTATTTTATTTTTAACATTGTCTGCGATGCTTCATTTTTTCCCTTCTCCAGTAAACGAGGGAAATTATATAGATGATAGCAAATGTAACCTATGGATTCAGTAGCAATAAGGTCACGCAGGACCAGAGGAACAGCAGACAAAGTAAAAGGTAAGACAGCATCGTTGGCTACAGGATTGGCCACCCAGCGAGCCATTGTTCACCTTCTAAACTTGGAAGTTGGGAGTCACAAAGTGAAACTAAAGATGCCAAGGGAAAAAAAGAAAAAAAGAGATAGGGTCCATGGTAGCAGATGGGCAGCAGTTAATCTAGGAAATCACAAGGAAGGATTTGCCCTTGAGCCTAATTATATTGGCTTCGAAATGCTTCATGGCAAAGGTGATCCCCTCCCAATCCCTGCTTGCAGCTCAGTTTGGGGACCGTAGAGTCCTGCTGAAAGCTACCTCGAGTAGCCAGAGGTTTGCCTGTATGGTTGCTAATGATGAATACCATGTTACAGCACTTATCTACCTTTAATGGACCCTCGAAATTAATCTGGAGGATATCAGGGGTTGGGGGCTCCTAAGACAAGTTGATAACTTGTTGAGGAGGGGGAGAGTAGTGGGGTTTTGTAATTTCCCTCTAGTAGATTTAGGAGTGGCAAATGAACCAATATTAGGATTCAAGAAGAGAAGATGCCCCCCTAAAGAACCCGATAAAGGGAACCTCAATGGCCATTGAAAATTCTTTCGTTCCATTAACCCGTGGTGCATAACCTAAGAAATCAATCATATTTGTGTGTCTATTCACTGTAGAGAAACCAGGCATGTTTTAAAGGAGAGGAGATTGTCGAGATATGTCAGAGCTAGATGATTACAAAGTAGGAGCTCAATTCTTAGCCATCTTGCACATGAAAAAGGACAAAGCAATAAAAGATGACCAACATCTTCCTCTATTTTTGGGCATAGATTGCAAAACAAATCAATGTGGACTCTCCTTCCTCGAAGGACACTGTCGCAAGCTAATTGGTTCTTTGCTGCTTTCCACCAGAAGAGGGCAATCCTAAGAGGGAGAACCTTAAGCTTCCAAACCCATGCTACATTTCTATAAGGCTATGATCCAAAGTTAGTAAAGTGTCTATAGAATCTCTATTCTTTGGAGCTGAACTCCTAAAAGCACCATAATCAAGTCCATGGGGCCAAGGCCTTTGTGGGATAGGTAGTGAGGTGGATTTGTTGGTGACTTCTAAGGGAAAATGAAGTGGATGATTCCATAATTGGTTGATAAACTGGAAACCATTCTTGCATCAAGCTTTGGATGAACAATAGGCATCAGCCATGTGCTAACAAGGGAGGAAGCAATCCATGGATTATGAAAGATAAAAACAGATATTATCCTCAATAATCAGTTGGAAGTTGGAGAGTATCATATGAGATTGTTGGGAGATCAATAGCTAAATCAGTGTGTTTTGATATCTTTGAACCTCCTTTTCCATATTCAACACCCCCTATTTGGCCCAAACAATGGGAGACCAGAAAAGGTAAATGAGAGGAGAATCTTTGGTTGCCTGCTTGGCAACACGAGTTCTATGTCTACCTTCAAGAGATAAAATGCCAAATCCTCCTTGTAGTGACATGCTAATAGAGTACTAGGCAATCAAGAGTAAACACCTAGGAGAATTGTGACCTCCCCAAAGGAATTCCCTCATCAAACAAGAGTTCTGTGTCTACCTCAAGAGATTAATTGTCCAATCCTCCTTGTAGTGATATACAAATAGAGTACTAGGCAATCAAGAGTAAACACCTAGGAGAATTGCTACCTCCTGAAACGAATTCCCTCATCAAACAGTCCAAATTGTTCATGATCTGCTTAGATATGGCCTAATTAGCCATAGTGTAAACTTGCCTACCAACTATAGTTGTTTTAACGAGAGTCACCTTGTCCATCATGGAGAGTGCTTGCCGTTTCTAGCCATCAAGTTTAGCTTCCACTTTAAGCTGTAAGGCTCAAAGCTTGCCACTCGAGCTGCATGGCCAGTGATCAATGTGGCAAGGTAAGTCCAAATGGTTGTGCTTCTAAGAATCTATAGGATATCTAAAAGTCTCTACTTTAGATAGAGTTGAAATTGTGGATTGAATTAGATTGTCAACTTCTGAACATTAGCTCACTAACCTGCAAAACAAAATAGCTCCTAAGAAGAATACCTTACAAATAGCCATATTGGTCGAATGCCAAGCAATTAGTTGACTCAAACCTGACCTCCAAGAATGGTGGGTAAGCAAGAGCATGGGTTAGAGGTGTCAGATTGTCATGGCATGAGTCCGAAGTAATCCTCTTCACTCTAATAGATCAACTTGGAGACTTTACAGGCCTTGGTTGCTTGGGTTGCAAGTTGCCTTTGTCCAGGCTATCTTGGTTTGGTTTCTTTGAGCATCTTCCATAGCTGTCTTTAAGTGCCAACTCACTTCTGGGATTTGCAGAGCATCAAATCAAGCGTCAGAGGATGATCTATTACCTGCTTGTGAGTTTTATCACCACTTTTCTAGCTACTGTCACTGTTACCCAATCCCCTTGCTATGCGAGAGCCATGCAATTTGGCAGGTGAATGTCTCTTAGCAATTTTAATGGGTTTTTGTCAGGTGTCTGAATGATTACACAAATTAGGTTAGTGAGGTTGAGTTGTGGCAGACTAGGTGAGTTCTATGCCAACTTGATCCCTTTTCCTTATTCCACTAGGGAGCTTTTGGTTTGAGCAGCCACATACCATGGACCAAAATGATTCATTGAAGATGGTTGAGATAAATTGAGAGGTTGAACAAAGGTGATGTTGGAGGGTTGAAGAACTACCTATTTATCTTTCTGGTCAACCACCGATCTAGAAAAGTGCATGCATGAGCAAGACATGCATGAGCAAGACGGCCAATTGGGCCATGCCTGAAACAAGCAGTAATGTTCTTGTAAATGAAGAGTTGCCAAAAGCACAACATCTTGGATTTGTTATCCTAGTTGGAGGGGCTAGAAAAGGTCCAACCGAACATAAACCGTCTAATACCTAACCTTAAATAGAAGGATGGTGCTAGTTTTAACTGATAGCGGCTTGCTGGTAGTGGTAACAATCCCATGAACTGTGATCAATGCCAACACTCAGTAGGAAGTTTTGCTAACCTCATCTACAAAAGCACATGATAGATTGCATCAACCTTTTAGATGAACTCAGAGGACAGTTGTTTAAATGCCAAGAATTGGCTGGTGATGGTCCAAGGACCCTTCCAGAGGCACCTCATTTTTCTCTTCTGTTTTTGAATTAAAATAGCTAGATACCACCCACTAGGACAAGAGCTCAATCTCATTGACTAACTTCTATCTCTCCATTCCTCTTGCATAATCAATAGATAGCCAATGACCAAGGCTCTTGCCAACAAGGGACTTAGTCTCCCATTCTTTCCTCTCAATGTCGTCCATGGGAAGAACTAGAACATCAGAAAAATCTCTTGGAGACTAGTGGTTTCCTCCCGAGAAACCTTCTGTGTATCTTAAACATACCTGCTGGGTCCTTGAACCACCTTAGCTTAAGTTCTTTTTTCCTGGAAACCTTTATATGTTTCAACTTCCAGCATCTTTCCATTAAGAAGGCCATCAAGAACCACATCCTTGCTCACCAACAACTCATTATGAACCCTTGATTTACTTGTCTAGACTTGGCTTTTGGCTGGGTCCTTGCACATGCTATGGTTCTATCATTCACCTCCCTTCATTATTGACCAAAGCACTTTTCACTTTGCCTAGTTCTAAACCCTCATCCCTATTTCCATCACCTCTTTTGAAGCTAATTTTTTTTTTCCTTCATGGGGCTAACCTTTCTAGTGAAAGGGGAAGGGAGCAGATTTTGATAAAGCCAGCTATAATTTGGGGAAGTCAGCTGTAATTTGGGAGCTGCCTTCAATTTTTTTTTTTTTTTTTTTTTGATTGTCAATCTTTTAGACATGAGACGTGCTAAACAAGTGGTTTCTCTCCTATAACCAGTAGGACTTATTTGTTCACATATGTGCTCAAGTTTCCCATTGATAAGTGTTTGTGAGCTTCTAATGCAATTGATAAAGGCATCTTGATACTCTTTCCATATGCATAATCCACTAATTTGGGGCATTTCCTATCAGTTTTATTACTTGTCCATCACTAATCTATAAGGCAGTGATCTTTCATGAGTGGATTGTAGAATACTAGTTTCAAATATTTTTATCCTCATGCCTTTCCCTCCACCCTAACTTCTTGTACAAGACAAAGGAGAAAGACTGCTTCTTGAGTCAAATACTTTTGAGAATGGGACATTATATTCCCTTTCTCCTCTTCTCCTTCCTTGTCACTTGGTTTAGAGGCAACATGTGATCCACACTGTGAACATATTAGAGAGCATTGGGATAACCGTTGCTAACCTATTGAAATGCCCTTTGTGTATCTATCTCTACTTTCACTACCTATTTTATATGCTATAGTAATCTTATAACCTTCTCATTCTCAAGGTCACTTGTATAGCCCCAAAATCCGTGATATAGTTCTTTGCATTCGGATCTCAAATTTACTATTGTTTGGCTTGGCAGAAGCGGAAAGAACGTGTGAAGAAGATAAATCCTATATGATAAGGCATTCTTTTTGATCCTATGTAGAGTACTTAAAGTGGGCAAGACACATTAACCAACAGACTTTCTTTGTAGAAAGGAATTTCTTTTAACAAAAGTTGCACATTTTCTTTCATTTGATCTCTGTGCATGTATTTTTTTTTTTTTTTAGTGTCTAGGTTATGGAGATATGTTGAATCACTATAAGCTTGAGGTGGAAAATTTTTACAAATAAGTGACCGAACAATCTCTTAGATAGAACAGTGGTTAATCTGAGTAATTATTCGGATTTGAAAGTAATAGACATACATTAAAGCACACATCAATATTTCTAGAGACTAGATGAATGCGTACTAAGTAGATGTCTAGACCAAGTAGGGTGTATCTAAGCCCAAAGGTTGTATTAGTCAAAAACAGACCATTGAGACTAACTGAGTTAAACACAAGCTCCAAAAGATGTTCAGGATAACACCCAAAATGCAAACCCCAGGAAGGAACATTGGGTTTAATCATAAGGTGATTGTTGAGCTTGTTGCCTTTTCTATAGTTATAGTTATTTGATGGCAGGAACATCGTTACATAATGCAAATGGAGAAAAAACAAATATATATATATATATGTGTGTGTGTAGAGAGAGAGAGAGAGACTTGGCTACATTCGAATGTAGCCAAGCCTAGACTCGGTTACCTCCCCCATCCTTGAATCCATATAATTTACAAATTTCAAAGATAGAAAAAGCGAAAAAGGTGGGGTGGTTGCAGGATCCGTTTGGATCCAAAGATAGGGAAGGTGACTGGATCCTGTACTTGGCTACATTCGAATGTAGACAAGTCTACCTTTATATATTGCATTCGACTATAGCCAAGTTTAGATCTGGTCACCTTCCCAATCCTTAAATCCACACAGTTTATGAATCTTAAAGATGAAAAAAGTAGAAAAAGTGGGATGACTTCGGGATTCGTGTGGATCCAAGGGTAGAGGAGGTGATCGGACCCTGAATTTGACTATGTGTATATATATATATAAAGAGATTTGAATTCCAGCAGCACTGGTGGTTGGTTCATAAAGAATTACTTGATATATTTGAACCTATCTCTAAGAAGAGATGTAAAAATACTTGAAGTTTTCGAATGAAGACTTTTGTGTTACTTGTTTAGCACTTCTGTTGTTTTTATTTTCTTCCAGTTCAATCTGATTTCTAAAGGGGTTCTTACATTCATGGTTGATTTATAAAAAAGATGGTACAGCATTATATATAATGCATATTATATTCATATGGAATGTTGAAACTTGAGACTTGATTAGAAGTAAACTCAGGGTATAACGTTGTCCTGAAGGGACATTTTCATTGTAAACTAAATATATTTTACTGATTCCATAGTTTGCTTTCTCTTTATTCTAGGTTGTATGGCCTTGTATTGTGTGTCATAATCAGTCCTGCGGTGTGTAATAAGACCTATCAATGTTTTTTCACAATATTTTTCTCTTCTCTTCACCTCTATACAGCTTGCTTGTACCAGGTACTTTTACCCATATAGTTAGGACACAATGTTTTGTTAGAGTGAGTTTTCAAGGAGAGGGTGGGCTCCTCAGGATTTATCGTAATCAGTGATATGCTCCTTATTTGAGGTTGGCTTTTTGCAAATCTCAGTTTCCTTAATGTCCATGTCAATGGCTATAGACATGGGAAGGCCACAGCATAAATAAGTCCAGACTTGAGATTTCAGTAGCCCTATTTAATGGAAATCCTTCAGACTTATTTTACATTTCTTCAACATCAAAAGTTTAAGGGAGAAAATTACCTATACTTTGCCAGCATGTATTGCCAATTTCTGGGTTTGGTTTTCTGTGAAACTCTGCAGTCCTCTATGCAGGAAACCGATTATCTTCTTTTACAATTGCTTGTACAATGTCTACTGCAATTAGCACTTATTTTAACACAAGACTAACAAATATAAAAGACTACTTCATTGGCTCGCATCGAATGCTTGGTGTGTTAGTTATTATTTAGACTAACTTGAGGTTGTTGAATACACCTGAAGAAATTTAAATCCTTTATTTGGAGACATAATGGCATACAACAATCATTAACCATGAATAGTCTGGAATGCTGGGTTTTTTATGGGCCATTCTTGTGATGTTATAGAGGCAGTACGATCTACTTACCTAACATGATCAGCTAGTTGATTGCCAAACTTAGTGCAGCCTAAATTATTCATAAGACTGTCACTTGAGAAAATTCGGTGCATAAGGGTTACATAATGATTCTGGTAGTAGCATGCCGTGCTTACTAGATTTTCTATAACATACAGGTGACTTATTTTATGTGCTAGCGTCTGGTGATCTAAAAATCCATAAGATGTATATTTGTTTCCGAGGCTAATTGTCTGTTTTGCTGGTGCAGGAGAGTTTGCGGCAGAAGAATCTATCTCTATAGCCTAATTTTGTTTTAACCTGACAAAGATGTTCTGGCTGTTTCAATAAGCACAAATCCCATGGAACCAGTGCTCATTCTCGCAAAGCATATTGGGAAATTTAGATAGAGTAACGAGATGATTTGCTCCTTTGTGGTGCTATATTGGACTAGAACCTGTAGTGAATGATGACTTCGGTTTATGGTGCTATATTGGACTAGAACCTGTAGCGAATGATGACTTCGGTGCACAGGACTGCTTACATTGTGGCTGCGTGGCAAGGTGTATTGACGATTTAGTTATGTATTCATTCTGTTTTATAACCAGCATCCAACAATTTGTTTAAACAACTGTGGTGAACAGGATGGTCAATGGCTTTAGATCATTGCTGTTTGTGGACCTGTGGTATTTCCATTCAGTTCAGAATATCATCTCGTAGTTCATCTGGTGATGGTACCGTGACTACCGTCTTGTTCACGATTTGTCATGCAGATATGCTGTGGCAGAACCTTAATTGTTTGACTTTTTGTTGATTACATCATCAGAGGTTGAGTTCTTCCGTGGTTGATACGGAAGTTCACTAGGCAGATGGTGCACTCTACAATTTCAACACCTTAAGCAAGCCGTAAAATCTCGTCGTATTTTGTAAGAACGTGGCACTCGTGGGAAGGATGGACGAATAAACTTTGTGCAGGTTTGTGTCAACCAATATGCTAGACTGCCCCCCACCAATATACTAGACTGCCACATCTCTCTCTCTCTCTCTCTCTCTCTCTCTCTCTCTCTCTATATATATATATATATATAGAAACAACATAATGCATCTTAAATTTATAATTGATATACCCGCATTTGTTTTAGTGTAACGTCGTCTTTTTCAATTTAAAGAAAATATTTCCAGGCATGTTCCTGCTTGAACAAAATTTCGTCAGCGTTTAACATCAGCTTTTCATCCGCCACGCCGGTCATATCCATTCCGGCAGCCGATTAAACTGATGTCATTACCCGGGGAACAAAATAACATCGGAACATTATTACCCCACTAGAAGCTTTGAAACTATCTACCAAACAAAAATCAGGAAAATCAAAATTTTCAAATAACACGGACGCTTCCCATTTCCTTTCCTTTTTTTAGGAATCTACACGTTAGGTCTGGTAAAAAGATTTTCGTCTACAACCTTGCAGGAATTATGGATTGGCCGCCGTTGGATAAAATGATGGCACCTAACATTTAAGCTGCTGACATCATAAATCATTCCATATGAATCATACCACATGATTCAAGATCTGACATCCCTAAAACAAGAACATGATAAATTCAGATAGTCACCACTAATATATATTTTTTTTTAAAAAAAAATAATAATCCTTCAGTTTCCAATCTCTGGCTGCTGTTCAGAATGTTCAGTTACATGCTATTGCCGTTTCTACCTAGCAAATTTAAAAGGATATGGCAGAATGAAGGGAACAAAGTTTGTCATTATCTCATCTAATTCCTCAGATGCCCGTCAAATATTTAAAACAAAGCCGTCGACCATAGGTCTGCACTACCTTTGTTTACACCTACCAGTATTCTGTTTGCTACGAGAGTCCCTCATCCATGAAAAGGGAAAAATAGGCTCATGTTACTCCTGTTGGCATCCATGAATGATGGACCAGGCGGATCAATATGGCTTGTACCTACGTCCAAGGTTACTATCATTGCTCTGCCAACTTCCACCAGCTCCACTGCTCTGACCAACCCCTCGCTGCATTGCTACTGCAGGTGATCCAGGCTGCTGACTGCACAATGTTTAAGAATTGTAAAGATCAAAGATGCAAAGGAGGGTCCTGTCTATTTTTGTTATGAGGTTTAATTGCTTACACAACCAAAGAACTAACATTTACCGACAGAAAGGCAACCAAACACAATGATGCATGTAGTATTGCAATTAAATACATTAATGCATGTTGTATTTGATCAATTTTCACAATCATAGATCAGTCAAATCATGGCCGAATATTATTACACAAAATGCTTGGAAAAACTTCTCCAGCAATAATAAGCTTGTGAAACATGGAAACAAAGCCTAATATTTTCACTTACAGGACATATCCAAAACGCCCATCGGGTAAGATCATCGGCACCATTGCTACACCTGGAGCAGCTCCCCTTCCATAGATTAAAGGCTGGAAGAAAGACATGGTAGCTTTCACTCAGAAGCAGAACAATAAAAACATTTGGAAAGAAAAGAAAGAGAGAATCGTAAGCATACAAAAGCTGCAGGGAGAATATATCTGAACTAAACATGACTAAAAACAAATATACCTGCCCAAAACCAGGTAGAGCACCATAGGGATTCCCCATCAAACCATATCCAATGGGATAGTTTGGTAAAAGAGCACTATTTTTTGCATTAGATGCCACATCATCTTTCTTTTCAGCTGGAGGCTTTGCAAGTGAACACTCGAGAACTTGGCCTGTTAATACGAAAAGAAATGACCACAGTAGGCTACATTAGAATTCAAAAACACAATGCATGGTAAGACATTGCAGGACCACAGAATAAAAATCACCATCAATTTCATATCTCTCTGTGTTCTTCAGCGCTTTCATGGCCATTGATCTCTCTGCAAAATGCACAAAACCAAATCTATTCTCATGTCCAGACTTGGCAGGAGGCAGAACTACTTTTGTAATTTCTCCATGGTGTTCAAAGAGCTTTTTCAACTGATCTTGGGTCACAGTCTTGGGCAAGTTTTTCACATAAAGTGCCTTAACCTGCAGAAAATTAAGCATGCATCAGAAGAAATGCAAAACAAATTACCTGGAACATTTACACATGAGTAACACCATAAACCAAGAAGGCGGACTATTTAACCTGAGAAGTAGAACCAGAATCACCACTTTTTGGGTCAGCCCAGCTCACTGTAGGAGCATTTGAGTCTAACTTAAATTTTGGAGTGGACATCTTCTTTCTTGAGTATTCTGCGCATGCATGGTTGTAGTACTCAATGAATGCAAACCCACGATTACGGCTGGAGTTCTGTGGATCCTGTAACAGTGGATAAAAGTACAACCCAAAACCCACAGAGATCAAACGACCAAACAGAGGACAATAAAAAAAAGCACATGTAAAAAATGAGTTTTCCTTCTACAGGGGCACCCAAATTTAATGGTGAACGTGTATGCGCATGCATTCGTTTATTGTAGGAAGAAGAAATGAAGGGAGGGGGCTGCGCTACCTTCATTAATTCCACTTTAGTCACTCCAGGACCAATCTTTGTCACTGCTTTCTTCATATCATCCTCCACCCAATTTCGAGGAACATTGCCAATAAATAACCTATGCTTTGCTTGAGACGTTGAGCACTTAATCTTCTTTCCCTGAGCCACGATGCATGCCAACAAAAGAATCAACAGTGTATCCAATGCAAACTAAATCCACTATAATGGCCATCTTCATCTAAACTTAAATTTCTGTGTCTACTTTATTTTGGTACTTGAGGTTAACAACCATCAATGAAATCAGACTACACTGATAAATCAGCAACAGCTGTACTAAAAAAAACTGAGCATATTGAATGGCAAAAGCACGCTACTTTGACCTTTCTACAAATTGTATAAATGGAACCTCCAACAAGAGGAGCATGAGGGCTGCCTTTTTCTTAAAATTTAAACTTAGGATGTCTACTCTTTCTTTTCCATTGAGCTTGAGAAACAAAGATAAAGTCAGAATTCACGAACAATCATTACAATATGGAATAAATAGCGCAACAAAGACATTATTCCCTTTTAATTATACAAAGTTGAGGTACATGATCCACATTCATAATCTAAAAAGAGAAAAACATACGTTAACTCAGGGTCAGCCCATGTAGGCATATGACTTTTGCACTGAATAAACAGCTTCTGTATAACTTTCCAACAGTCATATAAAAAATGGTCACAACAAGATAGATGTCACCACAAAAAAAGCTAAAAAGGATGTACCTTAAAGTCAGTATTATTTAGATCTTCAATGGCCTTTAAAGCTAACTCCTTCATTCTGAAAGTAACAAAGGCATAATTCTTGTTCTCATCCTTCCCTTTCATCATCCTGACCTGTCATCACCATAAGACAGTAAGAATATACAATTAAAAGAAACTATGAATGCAGGCCGCCAACAATAGAAAGACAAAAAGCACACCTCTGTGACCTCCCCAACTGATTCACAAAAGCTCTTCAGATCTGCTTCAGATGCATCACTAGGGATACCCCCAACATAAACTTCAGATCCATGAGGAGGGAGAGCAAGAAGCTCTGCATGCTTATCGCTTTCATCCTCATCCTCATTCTTCTGATTAGCATCTTTCATATCATCATCGCCACCATGGTTTGCATCATTAGCAGCAGTGGTTGCTTCTTCTTCTTCTTCTTCTTCTTCTTCGACCTCCTCCTCTACTACCACCTCTTCTTCTTCTTCCACTTCCTCCTCAACTTCCTCATATTCAACCTCTTCTTCCATTGTCTCCTCAGCTTCATCAAGATCCACCTGTTCTTCAGGTTTGACTGGTTCAACAGGTTCTGCTGGCTTTACAGATTCATCAGGCTTAGCAGCCACATTGGCTCTTGGCCTTGGCATCTTCTTATCTCAAAAGAAGCTTACAAGGCAACTGTGAAGGAAACACAGAAGCCAGAAGCATTTGGAGGACAGGGCATAGACATATGGAAAGGAGGAAAAAAAAGTAGAAATGCCAACAATAATAATCTCAATTTAAATCCAGCCATGGAATGTGGTTTAAATGGAATTTCAATATGAAAGATTTTCATCATTCGATGATAACAATAATAATACTAGAGACAAGAAGGAAAGAATTCCAAATGATAATCAAGAAGTTGATGTGAAACTAGTGCAAAAAAATGATGAAGGTTTCCTCTCAGCATTGATTTCAGGCTGAAGCCCAAAATGTAATTGGTCTAATTGCTGGTCTATCTAAATTCCAGAGAAATAAATTCAAAAAAGAAGGGAAAAAAAAGGCAGAAGTATGAGAAATAAGCAACAAGGCAGGTCTCTTACAGAAAATAAAAACAACAAACAGTCAATGACACATCCAAAATTAAGCAACACATTCACTCCAGCAAAACAAAGAGGCCCTCTAATAAAATTAAAAGCAAACACATATTATGAGAAGTGGCTCAAAATAACACAGAAATAGGATGTGAAGCCTAAAAAATAATGCATATCACAAGCATTAGGAAAGATCCTGTAGCCAATGATAAATCAGAATACTTTTAATCATGATTAGCTATGATAAATCAGAAAGGCAGAAGTATGAGAATAACCAACATAGCAGTGAAGGCATGGATAGGAATACTTTTAGCGATCATAATACACATATGCACCAAGTATGCCCAAAATAGTATTAACGATGCTATATGAATAAAGAGGACTTTAGGTGACTGCATTATAATCTGTTATGATTTATGCATATGATTAATCCCAGACAACTTTCTCATAATGAATGTGTTTGGCACTTCTTGAACTACTTGTTTTTGAAAAAAAAAAAAAAAATGTTGAAGTAAAAAACTGGCAACACCCAACAAAAGAGACTTCTCACAAAACTGGAACACTCCCCCCCCCCCCCCCCAACCATACAAAAAAAAAAAAAAACTCTGGCTTCAATGTGCTACTAAGCTATGTAAAAATGATTTTTTTTTAAAAAAAAATACTGCTACGGACAACATGGTTGCAAAGGAATGTGACAGTTCTGGATCTGACCAAAACACAACTTTATTCAGAACCATGTCAAGCTAGAAATCTAGAACTATGACATAGGTTGCTCTCTGGAAGGAAGACAGAGACCTATTTTCCAGCTGAATTTTGGATTTCTAGGTCCATGAAAAATGCAATCCAGCAGATCATGCCTCAAATGATAAAAAAAATGGAATTTATCAGATCTTTCAACCCTTCATTTAGACCACAACCTACATAAATGGGTCACATCCATGTGAAAATTATATAATTGAAACCGGTCAAGTCAAGTTTGGGTCTATGTGTGACCCCACGTATGGTTTGAGCTGTGTTGACGTCCAAGTCTAAATTCTGGAGCTGAAATCAGTTCCCCGTCTGGACCAACCTGGCCAGCACAACTGTCCTGACAAAGTGCCTCTTAAACACACCGATGGAATGTCAAATAAGCAGAAAAGCTGCTTCCAGCCAAAAAAAATGTTGAAAACGACCATCAAGGTAAAAGTGACACAATTTAGAGTTTTGCCATTAAATCAACATTTTTTATAGGATATGAATTCAACTGAGAAAATCCAAGTCTCTAAAGTCGGACTACCAAACATGACTTCATATGAGAGAGGGTAAACAATTACACTGAAAGGCAGCACCAATAGCCAATCCATGCAAGGTATTTAGGAAACATTGCGCCAGAAAATTTCATATATACGATATATTAAAGAATTAATAACAACACTTCACTGGTCTGACATTACATCTCAGTAAAGAAACTTCTACATGCCCCCAGTTAGCTAACTAGCAACACAGGCATCTAAGTACCACAATTAGTTGACAACCTGAAAACTTGAAATCCATCTTAGCTACCAATGTCAGCAATGACACCACGCATTGAATAACAGCTAATTACCCACACCTTAAAAAGAATTTCTAGCCATCAAACTGTAATTTTACATTATACCTTAGAGAACAATATAAAATTGCCAGCAAAATACTTTTAGTATATCATCATTCTAACCATAAAAAGGTGGGGGGGCGGGGGCGGGGGCGGTTTTGCCTAAAAACAAGTTGAGACACTCTCAAGAAGATGGACGGAAGAGACAAAACTATAGAAACCATCAATTTCTTTAACTTCTCCAATCTATAGCGCTGAATTCTAACCCTTTATTTTAAAGAACGCCGTCAAATAGCTCGACTAAGAAAAGCAATATACAAATTAGAAAGGCACGCTCCAACGGGCTGAAACTAAAATTTAGAAGGTCCGATCGAAAGAAAAAGCAGCGCAGCACGTCGCCAAACCAACCAAAGATTTCGCGAAGAAAATTTATAATTCAAGAATTGAGCACCAAAAAAAAAAAAAAAAAAGCTATTTATCGAATCATCCAAACCCGTCTGAATCGCGATAATCTCCAAAGAAATCGCTCATTTAATACTACACATTGAAACTCAAGTAAAAGAAAAATAAATAAATAAATGTCCACAAAAAATCTCATATTCCAGAGGAAAAAAATTACTCGAATAGACGAGTCGATGAATTTGAGAAATAGATGAGAAGGGAAAAGGATAGAGAGATAGAATCGAAGAATGTACCAGAAATTCGATTTGGAGATCGACGTCGAGGGTTTCACGATAGAGAGGGATTTGATAAAAAGAACCCCCGAAACTGCGAGAGAAACCCTTGAAACAATGGTTAGGGTTTCGAAGATAGGAAAAGCGCGAGGGTTGTCGGAATTACGGAACCGCCCCCGCCATCCGAATAAAAATAGAATTGCGTTGTAGTTCCGTCCGAGTAATTTTCTTTTCCGATCTGGTCGAGCCGGTTCGGATTCGGATTAGATTATTTTTTAATTTTTGTAACATCATATATATATATATATATATATATATATATATATATATATATATATATATATACACTAAAATTAAAATTTATATTTATTTTAAACAGATTTGTAAAAGTTAGAACTAATTATATTAATATTTCTATCTAGGCATTATCATATATCAAGGCAAAATTTAATAATAAAAATCAATATAAATTATATAATCATAAAGCATGAGAATGAAAATTCACTATTCAAATTACACTTCGACATTTAGGTATGACATAGTTATTAAACTTGCATGAAGATAGAATTATAAATTTAATTAGATTTACACTAAGATAAGTAACATAATTTTTTTATAATAATATTAAGAAAATTATTAAATATTCTACATAAAATACCATCATTTTTATTTAATTGCAATATATCAAAAATCATGAATTATCTATTTTGAGAGAGCTTGTAAAAAAAAAAATATGTGAATGTAAAAATATGTAGAAGTCATAGATTTTTTTGAATATTTTCACCAACAAAATTTTTAAAATACCATAAAAATAAAATGACATATATTTATTTTTGGGAAAGGATTTTTTATGAGAATTCTAAATTATTAAAATGCAAAATATGACAACGGATACCAAATCATTCTATTTAATAATATGATTATGAATTAAATAAGTTAGCCATCATTGTAAAATAGAATTGAATATTGTAATCTAGTGGTTGAGCACTTTTAACTAAATAACAAGTGATAGGTTTAATTTTGGATTTACGAGCATAATTATTTAATTTTTTTTTTTACTATATATCTAAATCCAGATTCAAAAAAATCAACATTTAGATGTAACAAAATTTATAAGTAGTTCCAACATGATCAAACACTAAAATTTCTATTTGAATTCGATCCAAATTGCATGCAAAGCTGGATATTAATTGAATATCATCTAATCTATTTTTAACTCGAATTATAAATAACATTGTCATCAATATCATCATCATTAACAACTAAGTCGAGTTCAATGAAGGTCAACCTGTAGGTGAGCTTCATATTTTGTTGAACTACATTTGAGCTAGCTTGTGGTAAAGTAACAAATAAATTTTATTTTTTTTAGATAAAATGATAACTCTAAACTTAATTACTAATTTTGTTATATCTACAATAATAAAAATAACTAATAAAGATGGCTTTTACTTTTCTTTGGAGGGAAAAAAATATCAACTCTTCAACAATAATAGGATACCAAAATCAAATATTGATGCTCTTAATCATGATTTATATCAATTAAATGCTTAAAAATTAGAATTTACATCTTTTGAAGATCTTTAGCTTACACACACATATATAGAGAGAGAGAGAGAAAGATAAAATAAAATGAGAACATATTTTATGATAATTGAAGTATTAAAATATGTTGATTGAAAATCTATAATAACAATAACAGCAAATTAAGGATTGATTTAAAATCTATATATATTTTAACATGTATAGATAATGATCAATAAAATGAATTCTCAATTTATATTCTTTATCATACATATTAGAATATTATATTATGAAAATTATCTATTTTTATATCCACTTGATATATGAGTCAAAGATTAGCAAAATAGAGGATTTTTGGTTTCTTGATGTATTTTGTGATATAGATCATGATCAATAATATGGATCTTTCATTTAAATGCCTATTTATTGATTTTTGAGTTAAGAGACATAAATATCATCTCCTCTTGAGAGCAGCGATGTCGATCTCTACCTTAGTATATTAAATTATATTTTTAGATTTATATAGTATTTTAATCAAGAATGCAATGTTTGAATTACAGTTTATTGTTTTAGAAACAGTAAAACTAACTCTAACAATACCTCACTCTAGCAATACCTCTAGCAATACCTCTATGGAATGTATTTCTAGTGCAATTATGGTTAACTATTGATGATATTAAAACATGGCTTCCACAATTGTATCAATATGCTGCATTACTTAGTTTGCATGCATACATACATATAGTAGCTCCCATCTTCTATTTAGTGATGATTGCTTCCTTTTATTTAAGGTCACTTCTAAAGATTAGAGAACTTTTTAAAGAATTATTCATAGTTATTGCTGCCAATCAAGATAGAGCGTTAACTTGAAGAAATCCATGGTCCTATTTAGTCCTCTAATCAGATCTAATTTAGCTTCTCAGTTGGTATTTATCCTAGGGATTAGTAGAGTGAATGATCTAGGGGTATATCTAGGAGTTCCCTTGTAGCCAAGGAGACTTCGATTGGAGGACTTACAAAGCATTGGGTATAGGATTATGGTCAAATTGGATTCATAAAAATGAAATATATTCTCTTTCGTGGGTAGATGTACTCTTATAAAGTTTGTGCTTTACTCAACTCTGATTCATATTGTATCACGCCATTCCATTTTCTTTCTTTTCTTGGTTTAATAGAACTATCCGTAATTTTCTGTAGGGGTGTGATTATGGAAGCAAAGCAGTTCATACAATTCTTTGGCACATCATCTATTTTTCCAAGCAATCAGGAAGTCCATGCATTCCTCTTATCACTTCATGGTGGCCTTCTCTCCTCAGTAAAATGGCTGGTAAGATAGTGCTACAACCTTAGCCGATCCCATTGACTTACCTTCAAGTATAACTTTGAAGGCTCATGGCTCAGTCACTAACCTAATCAGAATTCATCTTCATTATGGAAGGTCATTGCTAAGGCCTCGGCTATGATTAGAGATGATTTTATCTGGTCTATCAACAATGGAAAGTTTGTGAGATGGGATCTGAATCCTTTGATGTTTCTTTTTTGGAGCCGAGATGTGGAATGGATGCTTTGTTTAACTCAAAGGCTGGATGGAGTATAGATGTTATATCTTGGAATTTCCTTGATCCTTTTTCCTCTTTTATCTCTCATATCCCAACAAGTAGTGATGACGAGGACGATATACTTACTTGGAGGTTTGGTTATAATGATTTAGTGATAGTCAAGGTGTACTACTCTAATCTATGTGAATCCTAAAATGCTATGTTAAAGATGGCAGTGAAAGTTTGAAAACTTGATGCTTCTGAGGGTTCTATTCTTTTTTTAGCGAGTTAAGGTCTTCCTATTGCAGCCCTTCTTACAGCTTGGTCATCTTCTCTCCCGCCTCTTTGTAGTAAATGTTACAAGAGAATGAAACTACAAATCATCTCTTTCTAACCTGTCCCAAGTCACAATTGATTCAGAGTTTTTTTGATGATCAATTTAGTTCACATTTGGAATCCATGGAATCGGTGCTTCATTTTACTTGTAGTTCTTCCGCCTCATTGGACCAATGGAAGGGGAAAGCCATGCTACTTCATCCCCTTTGGTGCATTTGGAAAACTAAGAATGACAAGATTTTTCAAGACAAATCCAGAAGTCCTCTAAGTATAATGCTCCAAACAGAATGTGTCTCAAGAATTTTTTAGAGCCTCTAGCCTCATCAATCATGGTGGCAACGAGGGATGCGTACTCCAATTCCGATAGGTGTTCCTATAACAATCTTTGTTTCTTGATGTTCCCCACTAACTGGATGGATTTTAAACTTTGATGGTTTTGTGCAAGCATTTTATAGTAGGGGCTAGTTATGTTATTTAGAATGAAGATGAAAAATTTATTATAGATGAGGCTATTCGTTTATCATCCAATTCTAATCCTCAGGCGAAATTAGTAGCTACATAGCATGAGATCCTAGAAGCTCATCTCCTTTTCTTTATCCCAAGAATTTGTTATAGAAGGTGTTTCAACAACAATTGATAAGTAAATTGGGATGGTTACCATTGTCTCCATCTACTACTGCACAACATCAGGCATATATTGTGAGAAGCTAACTAGATTGCTAACTTTTTTACCGCAATTGCAGTGATCTTTTCTTATAGCATGTGCTGGAATTATAGGCCCCATATGAGTTATTTCTTTCTCTTGATGTAGATTTTGGAGGTGTTATGTTTCCCATCATTGTAATGTGAAATATTTTCTTCTATCAAAAAAAAGAAAAAGAAAAAGAAAAGCATTCTCTGTTTGATTGTTTTTGGGGCAAGGCTCCTCAAATTATAGAAGGACGAGGTTATTTCTGATAATTTATCTTTTATGATCTATAAATTGTCAGAGTTCTCTAAATAGATTTTATGAGCAGCAATCGGATGTGTTTCTGTAAAACTGATTTACAAAGACTTCAAGGCTACCTCTTTTAAAATAGTGGTTTTGATATTAGTAAAATAGTTTTTCCTCTTTCCATTAGGTCTCCTGATTTTTAGGCAAGCTTCATCATATTTTGGTAGGGAGGGCAATCAAATACATCAGCAGTTACAATTAGAGCAAGCCAGCAGTAGAACCCAAAGAAAAATTAACCGAGATCTAATTCTACATTCTGCTGCAACTATAAATTTTCTCAATGCGCATTTTGTCAAGTACTTAATGACAAGGAAAATACAAGTGCAAACTCTATTTTCAGGCACCTGATCAGCATTGATTACCGGGCATCAAATGAAAAAGAAAAAAAAGAACAAAATTGTCGTGAGCAATAAGGAGAAAAGAGCAGAAGAATTCTGGCAACTAACTCATCTTCATCTACTTGGAATGTTCCAAAAACCTTTCCAGCAGTCCATTTTCATGTGACATTTGGCTATTTTGCTATGTTAGTTTCACTACAAATTCTCCTTTTTCCATCAAGGATAATAGCTGCTACATTAGTGTCACGATTTTTCATGTAGACTTCACAAAACTTTGGTATTTAATTTTCTGTCCTGCATGATCTTTAAAGATTTAGAGAAAGGACATAAGCTGAGAAAACTGAAAGCTCAAAAGGAACTGCTTTCCAAAAAAAAAAGAAGCACAAAATCACATTTGATTAGAGACAGCCCACAATAATGATTGGATAACAAGAATCTGGCAATTTTATTGGATCAAACAATAAATCATATTTTGATTTCTCTGTGACCTTGAATGATTATAAAATTTATCACAAAAACCTGATCTTAATTTTGTTTTCAATAACTCACAGATGAGTTGGACCATGGGCAACAAACGACTCCAGCAGTCTCTTTGGAGGAGCCACCTCTTCGCCTTATGATTTGCATAGAGGCGTTTGTGGCAGGCAACATGAATCACGAACCCAGCGCAGCGAACCGAAGACATTGAAATCTAGACACTGAAATCCCACAGGCATTTCTTCTGCTCCCAGGACATTACCACTAGATTATCTAAGAAAATTTTTCTTCTGGTTTGTACTAAGATCCCCACCAATCCACAGCTCAATGTTCAATTGACACAAGACCGACATTTCTTCAGGAATTCAAATGCCAGCTTAGCTGGATTTCTCCAACGCATCCAAAGTGAACTCATCATATTCTCAAATGATTGATTCCATAGTTAATGCACCAAAAGGATTCTGCCAATTGTTTCTGTGGTGTATAATTGTCACGGTGAAGCCCCTCGACATGTGCCGGCCACAAAAAAAAGAAAAAAAAGAAAAAAAAAAAAAAGCTCATCTGCCTGATAAAATGATGGACATCAATCGCAAGCACATGGACTTTAGTCATTGCCCAATCTTCTTGGACTATGACCAGCAAAAAATCCAGTCCTTCAGTGAAAACTTCTCACTCTCCATCTGCTGATACAAATCCCCGAGAACTTGATAGACTTCCTCTGTCCCAGGTGGCAATGCACTTCCAGCCGAGAACACATATACGTTATTCTTCACCTCAATCCAACTCTGTCCAGGATTTTTTTTCAAACCTTTTACCTTTGTCATCACTCTCACCCTTGCCGAGTCCTCCCACCTCCCACATGCAGCATATATATTAGAAAGCAGCATGTAGTTCCCAGTAGCCTGCCCTTCAAGCGCCAAAACGCGTGCCAGTGTATCCTCAGCCACTGCCGTGTTCCCATATATCCTGCAGGAGTTCAGCAAGGCCCCCCAAACACAAGCATTAGGCTTCATCGGCATGCTCTCCACGAGCTCGCTCGCTTCTCTTAGCAACCCTGCACGCCCAAGAAGGTCCACCATGCATGAATAATGCTCCATGCATGGCGGTATCTTATACCTATCAATCATGTCATCGAACAAGCGACGGCCTTGAGAGACATTCCCCGCGTGACTGCATGCAGACAGAACGGCAATGAAGGTGATTCCATCAGGCTCACAACCAGCTCGCACCATGGCACTGAAAGTGCCAAGAGCTTGATCACAGAAGCCATGCATCCCATAACCAGCAATCATTGAGTTCCACGAAATTAAATCCTTATCTTCTATTCTATCGAATACCGACCGCCCTTCTCTCAAGCTCCCACTTTTGGTGTACATATTGAGAAGTCCATTTCCTACCAACAAATTATCATCCATCAAGCCTCGAATGGTGTGGCCATGGATCTCTTTACCCAAACGCAATGCTGATAGCTCTGCACATACCGATAGAACAGTGGCAACCGTGACCGAATTGGGTGCTACACCAGCTTGCTGCATCCGTCGAAAGAGGTCCAGTGACTGCTCCAACATCCCGCCTGATGCAAACCCTCCAATGAGTGCACTCCAACTTACCACGTTGGGTGCGTATTCCCCTGCTTTCTCCATTCGCGAGAAGATCTCGTGAGCTTCGTTGCACAAACCAGCAGCTGCATAGCTAGAAATCAACGCATTCCAGCTAACTAAATCCTTCACCTTGGTATCAGAAAATAGCCTCTCGGCATCCTCTCTATCCCCAAGTTTCCCATACATGCAGATGAGCGAATTTTTGACAAAAGGGTACCCTTCGAAGCCGCTCCTAATAGCATAGCTGTGCATCTCCTTCCCCTTGTCCAATGCCGCGCCGCTCACATAAGGGTAAACGGATAAAGCCACCGCAACAGCTTCTGCCGTGGGTTTACTGCCTTTCGTCCTCATCTTATCAAACAATCTGATAACCTCAGCATGCCGCTGGCACCGGGCGTGGGCCGACAACAGTGCCGTCCATGTCACTGGGTTCGGCTCAAGCCCTTGGGATTCTATCATTCGGAATACGTCATGTGCTGTCCTACAATCATAGTTCAGCGAGTAGCCAGAAATCAAAGTGTTCCAAGAAACAACATTTCTCAGAGGCATCGCGTCGAACATTTGGCGGGCCAGGTCCATCCGCCCGATTTTGCCGTACATGATGATCAGCTCGTTGGCGACGTGGAGGTGCCACTGGAAGCCCATGGAGACGGCGTGATTGTGGACAGAACTGCACAGTCTGGGGACGCCGAGGGCGGCGCAGGCCCTTATAACTAGGGGGAAGGTGAAGCCGTCGGGGAGGGCACCGAGGGCCCGCATTTGGTGGTAGAGGGAGAGGGCTTCGAGGGGTTGGCCGAGGGCGAGGTTGGCGCGGAGGATGGAGTTCCAGAGAAGGGAGGAGAGGCGGTCGGTGGCCGCGCGGAAGACGGAGCGGGCGTCAGGGAGGAGGCCGAGGCGGCCGTAGACGGAGACGAGCCGGGCGGAGAGGTAGGCGGAGTGGGGATGGTGGAAGGCGGAGGAGAAGAGCAGCTGGGCGTGGATTTGCTTGGCTTGACGAGGGGTCGTGCATCGCTGGAGAAGAAGATCGAGGGAGGACTCGAGTTCGGTGGGATGGTGGTGAGGGGAGGAGGAGGAGTATGGAAGGAAGAGACGGGACGGTGGCGGGGTCGGGGGAAGGTGGTAACAACGCCATAAACCAAGAAGCCGTAGCTGCATACGGGCATGATGATTTTAGTTTGTCTCCCGTCTGCTAACTGTAACATTGCATCGTATCAGAGCAGCGTTCACGGGCTTATGAGTGTACCTGTTCGCCCGCACATCCATCGAGCACTTGCGGCGCATTTGGGCACATCTCATCTCTCTTCATGCGGACTCTTTGATAGAATGGGAAGCTTTTTTTTTTTTTTTTTTTGCTACCAGAATATCATCACCTAATCAATTGATTAAATGAATTATCTTAGTAGGCTAAATGGCAAAAAATGAAGCTCTAAACCTTCTTTTAACAAATGGAATATCTCCATCCTGTGACACAAACAACACTTCTTATTCGACATGTGAATTAGAATCAAAGCACAAGATAGCGGTTATGAAATGAATCTTATCAAATGCTCCATCAAATGCATCGCATCTTTCCAAAAACTCGTATCTCAGGCATAAGCATAATCCTTCAAACTAGCAATGCCTCATTTCCAATATACATCAGCAAGCAACATCTGCCAGCAAATACCCCCTGTTACTAATCTTAAAAATCAGAGAAATAAATATTGGAGCAACCACCATCAATTTATGTTTGAAATCACTTCATTGTCAGAATCAATTTTAGTGCATTTGTCAAATTTTCAATCGATTAGCCATGGAGACACTGGGAATTGTATTTTTGTTCCAGCAAGCCATTCACTATTTCACTTCGCCTGCACCTGCTTTACAACACAGCAATTCTAAATGTCATTTACATAAATCTTGTTTAAGGCTCCACCTGATTCAGGATTGCCTGCAAGAAGTAGCAAAAGCCACCTGAGACAATCAGCTAAGTCGAAGACCAATTGGAGTCAATATTGTAACTAGCAACTAAAAACCACCGCTGGAATAATCAGAAAAAAATAAAAAAAAGGACCACCACAAGTCCTGAAGTATTATAACATAACATAGGAGATAGGACCGCTCCTTCCAAAAAAAAAAATAATAATAACATCATTTGACAAAGTTCAGATATGGATTATTTGTATCATATTACATTCTATTATTGTTCATTGCAATGTGGATTTAACTTATAAGATAGATTTAGCCATGTGAATATCCAAATTTACAGGCTGGAAGTAACTATCATCTAAAAGTTTAGGTGCAATCCCCTTTTACCTATCAAGTATCAGTTATGTCAGCTCACATAATATTATTTCACTCTTTGGCTAATAACAACAAACAGATTTCTGAACCCACAACCTTAAGATAGATTAATAAGTTTGGATCATAAAGAAATGAGAACAAGTATACAAATGAGTTGGCTTATCTCTCAGTTAAATGCAATTAACAGAATTTTCACATTACTCACTTTTGTATTGATGAAGTGATGAATCAGCTTTAACAATGCCATGCCTCCACTGCTCCAAACCAGTCTCATCAGTGAACTGACATCATATTATAACATTACAGCTTCCCTTCTGCCCTAGAAGACAAAACCATGCCAACCACAGCTTTATAAATCAGATTCAACC
This sequence comes from Metroxylon sagu, assembly GCA_017589505.3. Classification (NCBI taxonomy): domain Eukaryota; kingdom Viridiplantae; phylum Streptophyta; class Magnoliopsida; order Arecales; family Arecaceae; genus Metroxylon; species Metroxylon sagu. Next base: position 25,713 of record JACVBY030000310.1, on the reverse strand, counting down.
ATCACCATATATTAGATCATTCAAATTTACGTAGAGACTGCTGCTTCATCAAAATACTACATAAAATTATGTCCAGAATTACAAATGACTCCTCGAGCATATAAATGTCAATCTACTTTCACAAGCAAAGTAGTAAACAATGTTTTACGGGCAAAGGAAACCACTCCATTAGCTTAGTTTACAAGGCAGAGTGAGAGGTTACCATATTACCAATTCTCTTTCCAGATGTTGTGCTCATTTTTAGCTAAATGATGTTAGACATGTTTGAAAATTTGGATACGTCCTTCAAATGTTTGAAACAGTTTCCAATCTAAAAGGCCCATCAAAGTGATTTGATCTTTTAACCAAATCTACCCCCACAGAATGCTTGTTATCTTTATGTCCCTAATACCTGTTTAGGTCTCTCATTAAAAAAGAAGTTAAGGGAAATTTACAGTCAACATATGGAAGACCAGAGACATATACCTTAATTATGTCAGGTCCCTCATAACCTGCCTCCATACTATATATTTATCTAACATGCTCTGCAGATCTAAAGAAAACTGGCAAAAATAAAGCGGATTTTCTTTAGAGAAGAACACTTGAGCATAGATAAAACAAGGTGATATGCAGCAAGATGTCAAAGAAAAGAAACAGGATAACTCTGCACTCCTTTCCTATGGGAAAGAAACCTTCCACTGCTTTTGAGAAGAGGTTCTGAAGTTATGGCATGGAGCATGGGTTTATGGATAAGGGCCCTTTTGGTGTGGAGTTAAGAAATTGAGCATGTGGGAGTATTTTTATCATTGGTCAGGACTAGGCAGTGGAACATATCCTATCCTTCAACGTGCAAGAGTTTCAACACTGATGGAAGGAAGGTTTTCAGTCAAGGGTATATCCGGATTGGTTTGAGGAATCTTGGCCCACTTTTCCCAGGAATTTTCTTGATTGCAGTCTATAAAAGAGGCATTACTGCAGTGGCAGCTGGATCCCTTCAGATTGGAGAGGACCATTGCAGGGTGTAATCTTCCAGCAGAATACAATCAAGAGAAAATTTCTGATTCACCCCTTAACTTGTCCTGCTTGCTTCTTATGGGCTTGCACTAATAGCGCATGGTTGTCCACTAGACTACCCTTACTCAAAGACTTGGACCACCACAAAATACTTATTTATATGGAATGGAGTTCTTTGTTGGACAATCTGAAAGAACATATGAATTAGGAAAGTAGCAATGGGAGATGATTTTAAACAATTGCACAGTTTCTCAGTGAAACACATATACAATCGGAGGTGATTATAGATGTATTTGGGAAGCAAATTCATGTTGGTTGCTCAAAGAGAGGTAGAGTTCAGGAACATTTGATGGAGATGCCTTCGTTATCTAGAGCAATCATGAGCCACAAATACTAAACATTGGACATGGCAGAAATAGGCTTGAATTTAGTTTTTTCAGTCTTGAGTTGGTAATAGGAAAGTTAGATTGTTTAGTATAAGGGCTTCATGTAATATTCAATAGATTATTATTGTACTTCTGGTAACCTAAACCAAAGGAATTTTAAGATGATATATTAACAGACCTGGAGGTTAAGAAATGTTAGAGGACAATGGAAGCAATATCACAAGGGCCCACAGACTAAAGGCGTGAGAAATCTTCGAATCTCAGATATAGTGGCTTCTTGAGAAGGAAGAGAAAAACTACTTTAACCATGTCTAAAAGTAAAAACAACCCCTCATTCATATATTGCTATTTGTCTACCTTATTTCCCTAGAAATCTGTTACTTATGTGATGGAGATTAAGGCTACATTCGGGTTTCATGAACATTTTTCATTTTTATTTTCTGAAAATAAATTTTTCTGCTTTCAGATTTCTAGAAAATGCATTTGGTATACAAAAACAAAAATTATTTTCTATATTTTACTTTGATTATAAACAATGCCTTTTAAAAGGATAAACAAGAAAAGTTGAAAGGAATAACATTCACTCTCATATTTTTAAATTCTCTAGCCTTTATTTTCTATTCTTTTCTTTGTTTTGATAAAAAATAATAAAAATATATTTTAAATTGTTTCAGTTTTTTACTATTTTGGAGTTATATTTTTCAAAAAAAACTGTTTTCATTTTCAACCACCAAATGTGTTTTCATAAATATTTTCTATTATTTATAAAAAATGAAAACAGAAAATAGGACTGTCCTCAAAAACTGGACACAGCTTCTTTGAATACTACTATTTTTTTAAGAATTTTCTCATTATCGTTATCATGGATAATCAATTCAAGTTTTCATTGATCACTGCCAAGTACGAAACAAGAGAGTTTATAGTGAAATAGTTCCCAGAAATTGGGGTTCAGACTGAGAATCTAGCTAGAATCTGGGAGCGCATGAAACTGTATGGACTTATTCATGCATGCATATAGTTGCGCATATATGCATGAATTTCTATCATATATGTCATAACAAGAAACTCCATTCATGTCATCAGCATTACTACTTCCATAATTTATTTAAAACTAGCATGATAATTAACTAAATTAATGTGTTCTTCATTGTGAAAAGATGGGAAACAGGAAAAATATCACCTCATCAGGCATCCACCCAGCATACTAAATACCCAACAAACACCAGCTTCTATGCCATGAGCTCTATATAAGGACAGCATCATACATGTCAAAAGCATTTAAAAGTAAAATATTTATTCATCCAAACCTCCCCAATTCAGGAATTTATAGACATACCTGGCAATCTTAATATTTCTGAACCAAAGCATCACAGTAAGCATCATAGGAACCACTGCTAAACATAGGTGATCCAATGAGTGGCCGCTGACAACATATTGGATTACACTGTAAACCTTTCTGTCCACAATAGCCACAAATCTCACCAGAAGGTAAAACCCTGCATGAATTGACAGAACCAGAGCTGTGAGTTAAGAAAGGAAATCAAGTAGCCAAGGTGGCAGTTGTGCATATATTTGATACTCCATCTATAACACAGGCAATATGATGACCAGAGAATATGGTCATGGGCTATCATGCATCAAATATAGGCACATAACTATATAACATGACAGTAAACCATCATTATGAAAGAAAGCAAAAGGCAGTATTTGCAACATAAATTGTTCAATGCTACCAGTCTAATGCAGATTCATATAACAATAACGAGGGGTGTGGCTTGTCATAGAGTCATTGACTCATGGTCTAAGACCTTCAAACAAAATGCCCTTGGACTTTAAAATGGATTTTTGCAAATATTTTTATCAAATACTAACAATTCAGACTGAGTAAGAGGCAATATTGAAGCAAGAGACAGCTTGATACTTGATCCAATCAATATCAGGAATCAGCCCATCACAAGAATGTGCTTCATCATTTGTTCCTATCCAATACCGGTTCTTCATGAATGCCACATATCTGCAAATAATAATAAACAACAAAAATAACAAAGCCTTATTTCCAAACTAGTTTGGGTCAGCATTCTCTATCGGATTCATGTTTATAGGGTGTGACTATAGTTTTATATTGATGATCAATCTACTGCAGCCCTTCTTTATCCAGACTTGAAAATGGCCATAATACAAAATTCATTTATTCCAACCCACCAACCTGTATGTATAATCTGTGCCTCAAAATCTGTCTTTAAACTATAATTTAGTTGTCTTAACCATCTCAAACAATCAGCCCTCTGTTTAAATTTTATCAAGGTCATGCTTAGAAAACCTCTAACAAATTCTTCACTTCCTTGCACCACAATCAACACCATCATGTTTTCTCTGTTCATCTTACAATCACGGGCCTGCTAATCAACTGACACTATGATCCATGCTGCAGAGCTGGCTTCCAATAATAATACAAAATTTAGATACAGATTTTGATCATATTTAATAATTGTATACCAATGCAGAGGCAATTTCCACTTATAAGCTCTTAGAATGGTCTGAAAGTGAACAGAGGACACTAGGAAAGTCAGAGCCTAAAGGACAAAAAAATACGTCCTACTCCAATTCATGGTTTTCTGGTCAATAATAAAATTTCCAGACAAAAAAATCTTGATGTCACCAGAAAGAATCCTAAAATTGTATATGTCAGACTGACAATGGACCTAATGCCTTCCATACACTTTGGGCTTTTTGCTCCAGTTAAACCACCTGAACGCTACAGTATGAACTTACTTTGACTCTTGTACGAACTAAAAATAGTCATTCACCTATTGTTTGAAGTGTTGAAGAATCTAACGCCTCATATCTCCAGTAACCAAAATTCAAGCAACATATCATCAAAGATAGAATGCTTCAGTAAGCACATTACTCCACCTACATTGGAATCCAAGTTCCTGCTCTTAACCTACTCAGGTTCAGATGACACATTGTTTGATGTTCATCAAAATTTCATGTCTTACTTGACATATTCCAACATAGCCATCAAAATCAAATCTAGAATAGGAAACCATCATTTGAGAGAAATATCGATATGCATAACAATACATTATGACTAGTATATAGACTACTTAGTTGTTCTCACTTTCTAAATCTTACAAGACCACAGTATCCAACCTCCAAACTGCTTCCCATTTCATGTATTAGTTGAGCTATTCCGCCACAGCCACCAAAATTAAATCTAGAATAAGAAACCATCAATCAGGAGTGGTAACTATCAAAATGAGAAACATTCTTAGGTGCTCTCACTTTCCAAATTTTATAAGACTACCCTATCCCATCTCCACACTGCTTTCCTTTTCATGCTCCCCTGTAGAAATACTAAACAATGCTGATTCTCCACACACTCTCTCCTCCCTTCTTCCCTTCGCCCCTTCACCCCCTTTCTCTCCTTGATTCATGCAGGAATACCCAAACAGGCCCTTAGTTGGGGGAAAAAATGACAAAACTGTACTGAGAGAGACCAGCAATTACAAGCCTCATCCCCCAGGTGCTGTAATTTCCCCTCTTCAGGTTAACCATGAAATTACAGCCCTCTAAATGAATACAATTTTTTTATTGAATGATTCTTTCTTGTATAGTAGTAGAGTCTAGTGGGTAAAAATCACAGTGTCTTCAGTAAGGCTGGATTGCCAGGACATCAAATGATTAAAGGAAAGAAGAAAGCAAGGTTTTTCCCCCCTTTTTTTCATGAGACAATCAAATTTCTTTTCTTTTTTTTTTTGTATAGATGATGTTCACAAACTTCATGGGAAAAAGGAAAAACTAGCAATGTAGTTAAAGGTACAGAAGTCAACTTATTGCTCAGAACTAATACTTTAAATTAATGACTCAAGTCTTAGCAAGACGAGGTCCGAGACGACTGAAACGTCTCATTTCAAAGAGATTCTGAGACTGATTCCTGCCATTCTATCTCAGTCATAATACATTATAGTGTCAATTTTAAATAAATCTAATTTATCATAAAAATATAACATTTAAAGTTTATCATAAAGATATAACATTTAAAGTTCAAATATGTTTAAAAATCGAATAAAATAATAATATTTCATAAATAATTCTTTTAAGAAAAAAGCATTCAAAGCAAGTACATGGACATCTAACCATATCAGGAATCAAGATGCGAGACATCTCGTTTAATGAAAAAATCGGACCACATCTATCCCACGAGATTTAAAATCTTGCTTTGAATGGGTACACTTTGGTCGGGACAAGAATACCATTACAGGAATCCCAATGGATGGAATAAACTAGAACATCATGCAGAGACGAAGTTCATCAAAGGTCCTGCAGAGAGCTAAAATAGCACATTCAACAGAAATCTCTGTTAGATATCCTTTAATCATTTTCAATTCACAAAGAGCTAGAATCTAAACTAAGAGTAACAATTAATCACTTTCACTTGCAATGATGACCAGAACAAGCATTAGGAGGGAAAACAAGCATGTTATCCCCATCTGCTCATCTACTCACTCTATGACTAAGTTAGATAGGACACTAAAGAGGCTGAAACCATCATCTTTATCACATATGTTCAAAACAGATAGCTAGTTAAAAAGTTGTGAACTCATAAAGTTGAATTTAATGCATCAACAACAAAAGTTCAAGTATCTAAAATTCCCACAATGTCCTTTTATTCTCAATCACTGCATGAATTTACAAAATTCATTACTTTTTACTTCTATTAATGAATAATGGATTCTCGAATTTTAATAATCTCAACCTTTCTAGTATGGCATGGAATGTGTTACTAAAGGAATAAAAGCAATGGTATATAGAAGAAAGAGTTATGTTAAAATGTTTCAAGAAAGATATAATAGAAATCAAAATCTGTGTCTAAAGGACATAAGGACATGCATGGTTTCGGACATATTGAAGCAAAAGAGGAGTATATGATGAGACACACGTAACAGAAGGTTCACCCTCAACAACCAACAGCACAGTACTCCTTTAATCGAAAGATTACAAATTAAAGAATTCAGTAACAATTGTGCAAACCAGGTCACATGTACTCAAATTGGATGACCCAAAAGCTCAAAAGCTTTAGATATCCACGATGCTAATCACAGAGTGAGTAAAATTGAAAATTTTCAACAGAAAAAAAAAAATAAAGAAATGGAAAAAGAACATATAATGGGATATGTATAAGAGAAGGTGGGGTCCTGATGATGTTAAATATGGTACCTTGTCAAGAGGATCAAGCGATTTAGAATCAAATCAGCTACAGCTGTCTAATCCAATCAAATGTAAGTTAAAGTGGTTGGCATTGGCACAATCCAAAAAGAAGATCTAGAGTTTAAGTCCTAAGATAAATATGAGGAATATGATGGTTTCAAGACGTAGTTGGGTTCTTTTGCTTAATATTCCACATACATTAGGCCAAATTTCAGCAATAATAGCCCTACAACACTGAAAATCCAAACAACACAAATTCCGTTCCGTTAATCTTCTCATAAACAATCGCAAACGGCAATCCAAACTAAAGAAAAAGGCGTCCATTGCTCAAAAATCCAAGTTTTAATCCAACGATCTTGTTAAATAAGTGGGATCGCAAATCCGACTAAAAAAAGGAAAATACAAATTAAGGAGAAACAAAGAAATAAATGAACCAAGAAATACCGTTAATCGGTCCCAGATAACCAGCTCGTCGTCGGCCTTCAGATGATAATAACAAGCAGATCCAAAAGCTACCGCCGCCACCCTAGCATGATACAATGCCGAACGAACCCCACACCACCCTTTTTAAACAGCCATCCATCAAAAATAAATAATCAAACGAATCAAACGATGAAAGAAGGAAATAAAGAAAAGGAGAGCAGACCCGATGCTAAAACAGGTACGCCGACCAGCAACCAGGGGAACCTCGTCGGAACGTTCAGAGTATTCGGAGCTCCTGGTTATCAGTAATCGAGAAATCAAGAAATCAAGAGAGAAAGAGGTTTAGGTTTGGAAGACGGGTGGGGGAGCGGAGCGGGCCCAAGAATTTGCGCATGTCGGCGAAGAGGTGGAGGGAGGGGTAGCGGGGATCCTCGGGGTGGCGGCCATGACGAAGAGGGACACCAGGAGGGCCCCGGCCCACACGTGACCGCGCTCTCCCTCCACGCCAGGTGGTGGTAGTACTCCAACTGCATCACAGGGCGACGGGATGTCGAAGCGTGCAGAGGACTCAAAAAGATATGTATATATTTTTAAGATAATATTAAAAATAGTAGCAAGCTCCGATGACACCGTGAACACCGTAAAGATTAATAAATCAAAGCATTAGGTAATCAAAATATTAAAATTATATATTTTTTTATATTAAAAAAATTTATATAATTATTACTTAAATAATTATCAAATCCAGTAAGTAAAAATGTTGAAGTAGTAATTTTTTATTTTTTTAACAATAAAAATCAAACATCCCCAGCATTTAGGATTGATTATGAAGTAGATAACTTTTTACTTTTATTATATTTTTAATTATATAATATAACTATTTTATTGAATAAATTTTTAATTTTTTTCTTTATATCTATTTATATTTACTTCATAATTTATATTTTTTAAAAAATTCTTCTAATATTATATATGAATCCTCTTATTTAACTCCAAGATTCATAATTAAAGCCAAGCAATGAAGCTATAAAATTTTTTTCAATATTTATTAAATTTTAATTTTATTGATAAAATTATACTTTCAAATTTTTCACTTTTTCTATATTCTGGAAAATAATTAATAATATTATATATTTGTTACAAAACAAGGGGAGAGGTAAGATAATAAGTATTGGATAAAATATTAGTAGCTTTATAAAAATATTATAAAAATTATACCCATGATAATCCAATAAAGGTTAACTAAGAAAGTGATTATTATAAAACATAGTAATAATATCTTTATATTCAAAACATGATTGTAACATTAAATATGTATAATTCTTTTTATATTTTACATCTAATAAAAATTGTTTACATTTTAATTCATGGGCACTATATAAATATTTAAATTCTTATTTTTTTGTCTTATGATGGTTGTATATATTTAATAGCACTTCTGACTTTATTTATATATGATTCGATAACTTTTAAACTATGTTGTATAATTAAATTAATAATATGGCATGCGCATCTAATATAAAATAATTTTTCATTTAAGACGGGATATAGATGCGGTTTGAATAATTCGGCAGTAACATTATTATTAGATGTATTATTTAAAGTAATTGAAAAAAATTTATCATGTATATGGTACATTATGTACCGTTTACATGATATAGGTATGGATGGTGATGGTATTTGTGAATGTTTTTTGAAATATGAAATTATATTTTTATATCAGGCATAAGTGTTATTTTACCATCAAAATTTTTGAAATATGAAATTATATATTTTTTTTAATCATGAAATTGTTTAAATATAAGATTTAATAATATTTCAAGAAATTTTTTATATAATGGATTTAAGGCATTTTTATATATCTTTCAAATCTTAAACTTTCAGAAAACATAAAAAAATATTTTACTACCTACAATAAATTTTAATAATTCTTTTCTATTTAATTTTTAAGAATAAGAAAATCTTCTCAGCTTACCTCCTTGGCTAATTTTAATATAAGATTGGGTGGCATCAACTATTGCACTCTCATGTTTCTTTTAGTGCTGAACCAGATGATTGGTTCTTCTGTAAGTGTCGCAACTGTAGTCTTTCCTGTAGATTTTATAAACTGCATGAAGCCCTTTGGCTGATGATATTTTTGATATCAAAATATAGCCAAACTTCAAACATTTTAGGTCTAACTCTGAACCTGATGGCTGTTGATATAGTACGGATGGCAGTAATGGGCTCTGGGATACTAGGTTTAGTCTATGATTAGTATACCCTATATTCTACTGTGTTGGCATCAAACTCAAACCCTTGACCATAGGGTTAGCGAGAGCTACCAGCATCAGAAATTGTTGATTGTAGAGGATAGAAAGTAAGAGCAGAAACTAAAGAAATTAGAACAGTTAACTAGAAATTAAGAAAAAGTTAAGATAGCTTAAGAGAATTAAGAAGACTTATAGGAAGATGAAAAGGGTTTAAAAGAGCTTTGAAGAGTTTAGGAGGGCTTAAGAGAGCTTAGGAAACCTTAAGAGAGCTTTAGAAATGTTTAAAGAGCTTTAAAAATGTTTAGAGAGCTTATGGGTTAGTGTGGGGTGAGGAAGAAGGGTTAAAACCTATAGATATTGGAAGGCTTTCAAATGATCTAAATAACTTTGAAAACTAGCTATTTATAGTCATTGGGAAGTATAAATAGGTTTTTTTGATCAAATGATTAGATCAAAAGATCAGAATATCCTTGAAAATTGGTCATTTTTTACGGTTATAAGGGAAACTTTGAAAATTGGATGAAAATACCCTTCAAACTAACCGTTTCTAGCCGTTAGAGTGAGCATTTTTGCCCTTTTTCCATCAGGCTTGGTGTGTTAGGTAGGCTGTACTTGGTGTGCCGAGCCTTGCGTGCCGATCTGTTAGTGCCCTGCATGCCCATAGATGAGCCGTGGTCTATGTCATGTTAGGATGTTTACGATTAATAAAATCTCATATTAAACAATTACAATCTGTTTGACACCTCTAGAAGCCTAGGATAGATTGACGTTGCCTTGCCTATTACATTATCCCTCACCACGGCACATCATAAATAAAGTGGGTTTTTTCTTTTTCTTTTTTTTTCTGGTTATCTTGAAGCCGCATGTAAGATTTTGTTATCTTAAAACCTCCTTCAAGCCCCTGATGAATTCTTGGAATATTAGAAGCTTTGCAATTTGCCACACATAGAACACCAATTTGAGATAAGGTGTTACTTCACATCAATTAGTTATAACACAAAATCTTCTACTACAATTGTTCTAAATCACAAGCGCAAGGCTTCAAATTTTTAGGATTAAAATTGACCAAAGTTTGAGTGCCTTCAGTGGGCAACCAAGGAAGTTTCTCCAAGCTCGTTGTAAGTGCACTGATGACATAACCAACATGTAAGATTTTAAATTTAATATAAACTATTATTAATTACACACTTTCATGTTTATGAAAAATAGGTTAAATATGGTTAAGATTAAATGACTATTATAATCTCAAATAAAGTGCTTAATCTATAAAGTATTGAATTAGGCTATCTTAGTGATTAGTATATATCAATATGTGATATGGAGGTGTAATGGCTCAAGCCTATTACTGATCCAATTAATTCATTAGCGGGTCGAAACCATATGGTCCGAAAACTCGGATAAAAATTAATTGGTAGCAAGTGAACTTGAGTTATAAGCACATGACACATTTCTTTCCCATTTGAATAGGAACAATGCCATTTGAATGAGAACAATGCCATGGTGAGACGCCGAAACTACGTATCTCAAAAACTCGAATGGAAGTTATTGGTAGCAGGTGAACTTGAGTCATAAGCACATAATACATTTCTTTTTAATCCAACATGGAACTATTTTTTGGGGCATTAGAGGAAGTGTAGGATTTAGTTGTTTGGATTCTTAATGAACAGGCCCAATAATTATTTTATTTTATGATCTGATTTCTAATTCAACTTTTACTCTAACTAATCTCCTATATAAAGCTTCTAATTCAACTTTAATTCTGACTAATCTCTTACATATAAAGAGTTACATAGTTGTCAGTCCAATTATATGATAATATGAAGTATATAAGAAAAAGAAAGAACCAACCTATGCAAAAAAAAAAAAAAAAAAAAAAAAAAAAAAAAGAGGGTTATGTGCTTAAGAAAGACTACTATATTTCATAGCTGATACGTGCTTTTTAATATTTTGACTGCTCCACATTTTTACATATTCTTGTATATATGATCTAATTAAAAATTAGATGTTCAATTTCTAACATATAATTATTAAATTCAATATAGTAATCCTATTATACGGCCCTTATGCCTTCCGTCGAGGTTCCAACATGGAATAATCTTCTGACGTGCAACACGCCTATCCAGCCAACATAGCTTTTACTTTCGTCCTTGTTCAGACATAGAAAAATCTATTGCTGTATCTGCGAATCTTTATTGTGTTCATCCCAGATCCACCTAAATGTTTTGCCCAATCACAATGATGTGAAGGGTGGCCCTTGATGGGATGGACATCTCATAGGTCTTACTGGTCCTGATCCATTTCAGCTCTTCATGTATATCTTACTGCGTTTATGCATATCCAAACACAACCCTGTCATGGTCCCCTTGATATTCAAGGATCAAGTAAATCGAGCAAGGACATTGACAAGGAAGTGATCTGTCAATCATGTCCACCCAAGGCTTTCGTTCTGACCTAAGAGATCTTTACCATGGCGTTCCATATCCATTGACATCAACTTTCCGAGCTGCCAATGCCGCACTTTAAAAATAGGCATTCCACACAAGCTTCATGTTTGATATCAACATACATGGTGCACTTGAACACTGATCGAGGAGTAATATATTACAAATTTTCCATAGAGGCTTGATTCCTTAACCTAAAGAACCTCTTCTGGTCCAGGCACAAGACACTTGTAACAAATCATGATCAGTTTCCACAAGATGGATCTAACTCTTTCTAATAGATGTCCGCTACTTTGTTGTATATATGAAGACTACGAGTTTAACTTGTGGCATGGTCCACGAGCGAGGTTGTGAATATTTTCTGCCCAGGAGATAAGAGTGCTTTAGGATCATACTTCCTCTTCATCTCTACAAACTTGCCCCATCTGGGACCGAAATGCTTCATCCAGTCCTCCTGAGATACGTAGTGAGGCAAGTACTGTTTATATTTGATGCCTTCTTGATCGCAGAACCGTATTATCTCCGTATTTAGATGCTCCAAGTAATCCCAATCATCCATTATAGAAGACCACAGCAAACTTATGGAATAAAAGATCTCTTCATCGGGGATCACAGACGACATCCTCTCGTCCCACCTGTAACATGGGCATTCATGTAATTAGCCAACCATTTTAGTTCATCCATGGATCAGTAATCAATGGAATAGTTCACGTACTTGTTCTTGTTCAGAGGATAGATCAGAATTGGACCCGTTGACTTGTTGTGCTTCAATATCCCCTTGAAGACTCCACTGTTCAAATCTTGTATTCTAGACTCGGGGACAAATATATTAAGCCATGGGTGAGGAACATCCCAAAGGCCCACCGAACGGAGTTTCAACTCCCCTTCGTGAACTCTATCTAGAAATCGCTCGTATGAAACATCGTTTGTGAACGCAAACCCTGGAACAAAGCTCAGCTCTTCAAGCAACCAAACGAGGTCCTGTCAGCAGGTCCAAAATGTCAGTAGCTTGAAAACACTGCATCTAATGCCAAAAGTCAATGAATTACTCTTGCACACAACTAAATACAAAGTCAAACTCTTACTTTAAAAAAAAAAAAAAATTTTGATCGAATAGGTCAAACACTTCTTTGTTCACACGCATCCCATGAGCAGACCAAAGAGATAATCCAACCGACCATTACGTTCACTATTTTACAGCTTCTTTGACTACCTCAAAGTCCCAAGAACCTATTTACTTGCGACAAATCAGTGTCACTTTATTATTAGAGGACAGGACTTAGATATAGTACCATTGTGTGCTGGTGCTGTAGATCTGACCATTTCTCTTGTTTTTTTTTTTTTTTATTCTTTTTTCAAACCACCTCAATCTTCATCTGATCTCTCATGTGATGATGATTAAAAAAAAAAAAAAAAAAATAGACACAGAACTATAACATCCGTACATAAGGCACCTAAGTTCCGTCTTGCACCCGTAAGATGAAGGCTGATGTTCTAATAACAGATTGAGAAAAACAACTCTACTGCCAACGTAAATGATCGAATATATTATGAAGGTTATGAACAAAAACAGAGTAAGGTACAGCTTACTAATAATGAGAAAGGCTCAAACGTAATGTCAGACCATTTCTAGAGGACGTCAGAGAGAGAGAGAGAGAGAGAGAGAGATGCGCTGTATGGAGAATCTACTGAAGATAGTCTGACGTGACAAACTTTGGGCTACTCAGGCTTATGCTGTGAGACGGAATGAGCACCCCAACTTAAGCGCAACTCGATCGCAAACCGGACATCTGGTTCATTTCATAATGGAGCAACTAGAGCGAGCCTAAGCTTTCTCTCTGACCATGGGCAAGGACGTCGAGGCTTTGATTTTGGCTCGGTTAAGAGTCAAATCTTATAATTGGTGGCTTGGGCCATTTCTTTTACCAGGAGCTGAACCGAAGCTGTTTGTGAACAGCTCGAATCATCCTTGTAATCCTACGAAAGATTTTCGAAAGAGAGAGAGAGAGGTGAGAGTCACAAGTACTATGCCAGTCGTCGTACAGAAGCACAGTGTTGGAGATTGTGTTTAAGTTTCCATGGGAGACCACCACGCACTGCTGCGTGGGGCGTGGCACTGCTGCGAGACGCAGAGGATGTTCGAAGTGGAGTCGCGTGGGTCCTATGAAAGATACGATGATGGGTCCCAACCGGCGATTTGGTTGGAAATCATTTCTTTCGTGTGTGTGCGCGTTTGTTTACCTGATCCACCACCCATGACGATGATGGCGTGACCAAGTCGTAGTACATGGCCCCTTCCAAGCAGTAGGCGACGCCGTGCTGCGCTGCCAACTCCGCGATCCTCTCCGCGTCCCTCCCCGCGAAGAAAGACGACCTCCATCTCCCGAGAAGGCTTCCGTTCGCCACCAGAACCGATCCCTCCACGTAGTCGAACCCCCCTCTTTCCTTCCTCCCCTTGGATGATGGCATCGTGATGAGGCGCTCCTGGTCCCTCGTGAACGCCCCGAAATCATCGTATATTAGGCGGACCCAGCGCACCCTCTGCGGCGCCGGCTCCAAGGCGATCCGAGCTCGGGTTATGACCCCAAACTGGCCCAGCCCTCCCAACACGGCATAGAATAGCTCCAAGTTGTGGTCCCTCGAGCATGTGACCATCTCCCCCTTCCCTGTTCCACATGCAAGCCAACAATTATATCTTAATAAGCTTCTAAAGCATGTTTGCAATATATATATATATATATGTCCACACTTGATTAACAATTGCGTGGGTTCAGTAATCAGAACGTTTTGCTGCAGGTCCAAATATATAATTAGCTGTTAATTTGGTACCGGTGACGACGTCCAATTCATACACATTGGAGATCTGCGGGCCGTGTCGGAAAGCCTGGCCGCTCACGCCGGCGTTAGAGAGGGTGCCGCCAACGGTCAAGTAGAGGTAGTCGGTCCATGAGGGCGGTGCAAGCCCGTGTTCTAACGCTGCATGCAGCACGTCGACCCAAAGCTGCTCGCCACCGGCGTCGACGTATGGGAACGAGGAGTCGTCCGAGTGCACGACGATCCGGTCGGTGCGTCCATGGCCGAGTGACGCCATGTCTATGACCACTCCATCAGGAGACAGTGCCTGGCCCCTGACGGAGTGGCCATGGCCCCGGGGGGCTATCGTGAAGGGCCGGGAGGAGGAGTAGGAGAATTGCACCAGGACGGCAATGTCGTGGGGCGACGACGGGTAGAAAACAGCGGCGGGGGTGGCTTGGATGAGGCCGCCGAAGTCGGTAGAGACTAAATCAGTAGCATGGGAGTCCACAGAGAGTTTCGCGGCGAGGTCGATGGCAAGAAGGTCTTGGGGCAGGGACACAGGCCAGGGCTCGAGTTGGCTAACGATGGACATGAGGCTAGTTATGAGGAAGATGACAATAAGGAAGGATGAGATTGAGCTGGTCCTTAGCAAGGTCATTGCACTAATTGGTTATAAAGGAGAGAGGGCTAAGAATTGTGGTTGGAGTTGAGGAAGAGTGGTAGGGGTGGGAGTTATTATATACAAGTGAGTTGCCTGGCTTCCGGTTTGTTTAAAGATACGGAGGACGAGGCCCAGAGATACGATACTTTGTAGTGTAGGGAGGAGGGGTCAAAAAAGGAAGCCTACCAAGAAAAGGAGAAAGGAGAAAGAAATCGGGCACCACCTCAGATATGGTCGAGGCCAGAAGGATTGCACGCGAGTATGGTTCTGTTACTGTTTTGTCCTGGTTTGGAAGCAGGAATGAGATGGCCCAGGGTGGTGGCCCGGGTGCAACCGGACCTAAATCGGCTTTGGGTTGGATCCGGTTCACCTTTTTAGTTTGATCTTGATTAGATTTGATTGGATCTGAAAGCGTTTGCAAGGTAATTAAAGCTTCTGGAGCTGAAAGCTCCAGCCTATCTAGAAATCAAGACAAGGCCTGCTTGACAGCGACGCGAACCGCCCCCTCTCCTCCTTCCTCCCTCCCTCCTTCATTCATACCTTCTAACAAACACCGTGCTTAAATAGAGATATACATAACCTATTATTGTGCATAACATAGACAGGAAAACCAATCATGTTGAATTTTCTCATAAACACAGCATACACATCCTAACATACATCATAATTATTCAAATATTGTAAAAGATAATAATATTATTAATTTTTTAGAAATAAATATTTTTCATAAAGTTGATCTAGCTGCTATCATAATTTCGAAAGTTTTCAAAGCCTACAAGCCTACCAAGAAGCCTAATCTTTAGCATCCCTACGCTGATGGTTACATTTTAGAACTATTGTAGATGCACACACCCCACATTTCTCAAAAAAAAATAATATTTAATATAAATAATCATCCCATCATGAAAAGACTTATATTTTACTCATTTTAGTTAGTTGTCATTCTCAAAGATTGTAATGAAGTAGGATGGAATCGAAGATTTCAATTCCTATCTCTATTCTATTTCCCTTCTATCTCTGTCTTACTTCTAATAATATATATGAATTTTTAATAAAAAAATTATGATGATAATTTTGTAGATATAAAAAATATATAAGAATTTTATTTAAGTGCATGGATAATGGGATAAAAATAATTTATGTCCTGTTCCTATCCACACAAAGGATACGAAATCTTCATTTTGAATGAGGTGGGGTAAAGCGGGTCCCGACTCGATGGATTGAATTACCATATTTAGTCATTTTACATGATACTTTAGGCTGGTACCATTTTTATTATTAGAATGTAATGATAGTGATAATAAGAACAATAATGATAATAAGGTTTACGTACAATGACATATCGACAGGGTTTTCAATGTTTAGAATTTATCTTAACACCTAGTCAATTTGGGCCTTTTTTTTTTTTTTTTTATCCTTTCAAATCTTCCATTACAATGCTTGTGCCGTAGTGACATGCAACCACCCTTGTCAAATTTTAATTTTTATGGTTTGAAACTATTTTTAACTGGTTCTAGTCAATTCGATCCAGGGAAGTCTATTCTACTTGACCAAGTAGGGGCTTCTGTCCTGGGGACCACGTTACTGTCCAGAATCCCGATCCGGGCTGCGTCCAAGTTGGTAGGTCCAGGTTGGTCATTTAGAGGACTTGGTGGACCTGATTGGGGTTTCCTTTAACGCACAAGAATTCAAAACGAAAGCGAGATGAGATCGGCATAGATACTGTAACTCTTGAATGGTTTGGACGTTCCGAGATTTCGATAGATCGCGGCAGTGAAGACTGGGTCCAAATTATCTAACGTCACAGCTTGTTGATAACACCAGTAATGACTGGGAATCGGTAAACATCTCACATGGCCCCTGCTGGGCTGGTCACTCATTGCGTCCTTCTCGAGATAGCCACCCAAGTATGCAGAGCTCTGGCGCGATATTCCGAAGAACCTTCCGTTTATATTGAAAGATATTGTTTTGTCCATACTACTTGCCACGGAAAAGCTGGACCTTTCATGTCCTAGAGATTACGATGAAATTTTGCAACTAACGACAACCTAGTCATGATACTGGCTCCAGAAAATCTAAGCCTGAAAATGATAGAAATAATGATTTTTTTTTCTTGGGGAAAAAGAAAAAGAATCTCTGATCCACTATTTTTGGATGGAATCCAAGTAGAAGCCAGTCACCCTGGTCAAGAACGTCTGCGATTTATAAATATTGCTCACAAGCCACTTTAAAAGTAAGAGGATTGCAAACAAGGATCATAAATCTGTTTAAAACTTTGGTTTGGTTTCGATCCAGATTACAATTAGCTGAACCTTCTGCGTCAGGCCAAAAAGTGGAAGCCTATTTCTCTTGGCCACAAGGCATGCATCATTTATGTTTGACTGGGACTTTAAAAAATTCATATAGAGTGCAATGCAAGATCATATAAAGCTCCATCTAAACACAGGCTAGCCCTTTTTTCATTAAAAATTCAAAAAAAAAACATCAGTTTTCCTTCTCCTTTTTAGAGGACAATGGATTCAAGGAAAACATGGGCTTCCCTCGCCCCAGGATCTCTAGGCATTAGGCCCGGGCTATATGGTCCTTTGAGAGCTCCAATGCTGCAAGAATGCCATCAAGAACATCTTTAACAGCAATCATTCCAAAAGAGACCGCATCTCACCATGTACCATTGTCTATTCCCATGGTGAATTTTGAGAGTAGCCAGTCGCAGGAATCCTTCTGGTTGAAGGACAGCATGACTA
Source organism: Metroxylon sagu (assembly GCA_017589505.3). NCBI lineage: Eukaryota > Viridiplantae > Streptophyta > Magnoliopsida > Arecales > Arecaceae > Metroxylon > Metroxylon sagu. The sequence continues at coordinate 7,806 of JACVBY030000310.1, read as the reverse complement.
GTTTCCAGCTCGTTGAGACACATCATGTGTCTTATGGGCCAGGTAATCCGTGGCCACATCACAATGGCCAAACTAGGACTGATTACCGGTGCTACCAAAATTGCCCAGAAAGTGCCCGCTTGGTAGCTGCCATCTTTCTACGGGCTTCATATAAACCAGGTTGCGACATACTTTAGAAGGATAGAAGTTAGGCACCGAACGTTATCCGAGTGCCCTCTCATTTTATCTATCTATTCTTAAACTTTCAATTATTATATATCAGTTATTTTATGATCTTATGTGACAGAGCATGAAAAAGTAAACCATAACAACCAAAAAATTTAAGGATCAGAAGCATATTTTAGTCTTAAAAAAATATAGAGGTGGCACGGACGCGAGATTGGTCATCTTTAATAGGCTTGGGTGCAAGTGGTAAGGGCTTGCATGTGCTTTGAGCAAACGAAATCCCGGCTACAGGGGAATATGTATCAATAACCAACGGCAAAGAATCCACTCCCGAGCACGGGTACTGAAAAGTGCCGATCTTTGGAAAGGCAATTGGATGTAATTTTTCCCCTTCTCTTTGAGACGCCGGGACCTCAACAGCACGAGTGCCTTGGATTGCGATGAGCGAACCATAGATTACACGATATTTTGCAGCCTAAACGTGAGCTGGCGGACAAGATATGAGCAGCACGGCTCTTGTGCAGCGCACTGGAAATAATGCACAAAAAAAAAAGGTATAGATTCTCTTTCTTTCTGCATGTCTCCAAAGGCATGCTTTACAAAGAGAAACATGAATAATAATTATATAAAAAAAAAAGGGGTCTCTTAGAACTGTCTTCATCGATTCCCCGTCCGAAAGGTTACAGTAAAAACCTAGAGACCTAAGGCTGAGGGGGAAAAAAAAATCAAGTAGACAAACTAACTTGTCCCCTAGGCCACTGTTGTACTACTTGTCAATGGAGATAAAGCATCCAAATAAATCTTTGAAGACTATTTTTCAAATAAAAATGGTGACTATATATTGAAAAGACAAATGAACGAGCAAGGCTTGCTTTCTGTTTAGGTGAAAATACTCAAGACTATTTTTGGGGTTCAAGAAAAGAATGCAAGAGAGAATCTTGAGAGAGAACACTTGGAATTGTAGAAATGTTGAGCTTTGAGCCTTTGACACCACCTTTTTTTTTTTTTTAATTCCGTAATTGCGAATGCTCAAAGGATGTTAAACAAGTATCGGCAAATAACTTGAACTATATCCTTTGGGGGAGTTGAAATATTTTGTATTTCATGATCTCAATTGCTTCTAATTCTTCATTATCAAAATAAAAAAATAAAAAAATAAAAAACTAAACCAGCAAAAAAACAAGGCTCTTGCATATTTAGTAGTTGCCTTGGTATTTATGTTAGTTTATCATGTACTGCACTTATGCTACCATTGCAATGTTGAAGGTACTCTGCATGAATATATAACCTAAAGAGTAGGGTGTATAATTTGTACAATGATTTATCCTTAGTATCCATTTCATGATTATTATTGATGTTCATTGGTCAAAAGCTAGTCAATGACGCTAGAAGCTAGAGCTAGAGTAGCAATATAAATTAGTGGGAACTTGAAAAGATATCTTATCTTTCACGTTTGCTATTGTAAAATTAGTTTAGATTATATACTGATTGAAGAATGACTTATTTAGATTTGGTTTGAGATGGTCGTCGTTCGTATCCAAATTCATAATTATATTTGAAATTAGAATATTGACCAAATACTTTCTTTAACAAAAAAAAAAGATTTGGTCTAGCATGATGCTTGTTGTCTATGGAAAATGTATGAGTGGTTTGGTCAAGCACTCATGGTAGGAGTGGATCAGGATTTCTCAAATCTTTCTTTCCCCATATTTTCTTATCCATGTGCATCTCTTATTTGATGATATCAATCAAAAGCATGGGCTGCTGTGAATGGACTTATACGTAACCTTTTGAATGCATTTAGTTTGTGTTCTTTTTAAGCTAGAGAAGTTAAAGCAACAAGTGCATGATATGGATTTGGACGCAATTGAGCCGTTGAATTTGAATCATAGAGCCCCTACCCTAGGCTTCGTAGGAGAATCTAAGCCAATTTGCGCCACCACGTGACTGCCGAGCAACGCCCGAGTTGGCACCATTGATTCGTCCTCAGGCCGTCAAACCAACTCATGTCCATTGCATGGATGACGCTGAGATTTCATCACATCAACGTGCATGGCAGCTGACGCCACTGCGATCCTGGGAAGAGACATGCATCGTGCCGTCCCTTTTTAAAAGATCTGATGAGACAGTGGATGGCGACAGCAGATACGTGAAATCTTTGTAGGGATTGGAGCCTCAATCTTGACGTGTCCCCCTCAAGGCCTCAACTCCATATCACCCCTTTTCCTCTCTCTCTCTCTCTCTCTCTCTCTCTCTCTCTCTCTCTCTCTCTCTCTTCCCCCTTGATCTGACGCGCTTCACGCACTCACCACATCCTACGGACAAAGAGCGAGAGAGAGAGAGAGATCGAATCTAGTGGTGCTGGAGATAGTCCGCCAAGATCTTAGACTGTCTCCTAATAGTCGCCTTACACCTCAGCACAGGAGCCTGTTAATTAGGTGGTAAATTGATCGCCCACAATATGTGGTTTCTTTTCCGTGGGAGCCTTTGACGAGAGCTTCAAGGCTCCTTCCAAGTCGCAACCTATCCCGTCGCTCCATCCGGTTTTCTGGCCTGTGGTCGGCGTACGCCACCGCAGCCACCCAGCGAGTGGACTGCTCACAGGAGCGCAGATGGGATGCGTATTTGATTGTGTCACTACGCTCCAAGGAATCTTGAAATTAATGGCTAGCAGTGGCTAGCGTTTTCACTGTAGCTGGATGCCTCTGATAGGTCTGCCTGTCATTTTGCACGGTGGTAGGTTATCTGCTGAAGAATTTCTATCTTTTGTGCGCTTTGGTAGAGAAAAAAAACGTCTTTCGGGCTTGCCCTTCCCAGGGGAAAACCATGTGCTTCAACGTTTCTCCAACCACTTGGTGTTCTCATTGGTTCGCTTTCTCCACAAAAACATGGATTTCCTGTTGGATTGCAACTGCATCCACTGTTCGAGGACATTACGCGGTTTACTTTTTCAACCTTGGTAGATTAATTATATGCGACCGAAGTAGCTAGCAGTGCTCATGAGTCACGACTGGCGATTCATAGCCTTCAGGAATTCAGTATTCGTCCGCTCGTATAATTTGAGAAAGAGAGCAGCAGCCATCTCTTTAGATCTCATGAACAATATATCGGAGATGGAGGCCGTATAATACAATTAATGATGAGAATCTTATAAAAGATACTTGTGTCTAGACCCTTGTTTTTTCTTTTCTCCCTCTTTTTGGCTCAGGATCCCATGAACTAAGTCAAAGATGCATCATTTTATTCAGTCTAATGGCAAATGGATAAAGTGATAGTTATTCTTCCTCTCAACATTTGTGTTATTTTTTTTTTATATAATTTAACTAATAAATTGTGGGAAATCTTCCACTTCTTCCCTTCCTCCCTTTCTTGACCCCCCCCCCCCCCCCCCCCAAAAAAAAAAAAAAGAAAAAAAAAGTCCTTAGGGCAGAGAAGAAAGTCATTGTTTTGATTTATAACTTCAAAGTAAATCTGTAGTCTCCAATGAGTTGGAGGGCCACTGTTTACATTTGGATGCACGAAGGAGACAGTAATTGGTTTTTTAGGTTTGGAAGCCCATCAAATGAAGAAAATACGCAACCAAACGAAATGGCAGGATCATTAAATATCTCCACTCTGGAGCAGTATGGTGATGACTTTTAAGATGTAGCACATCTCCAATAGTTGATAAAGGTGGTGATAATGGTACTGCTAGGTTCCACCTCTATTGTCGGCTGGCGAAGACCCAGTCGCTGGTCAGCATTTAGATCTCCAGAGGATCCTTTGGGATAAGAACGCACCTGCCTTTTGAATAGGATGGGATCTTGGTTCTCTTAAATCAGAAGGAAAACATGAGTGAAAACCACATTGTCGGGCTGGCTACCATACTTGGAAGACTTCTTCCTTCTTTGAATAGTTTGATTAGAACTCCTGCGCTCTGAAAATAATCGCTGAATCAATCATACGGTCGGTCTCGCATGGACAGAGAGGATTGGATTTTATGCCGCGGATTTGTTTTCAATAAATATATATATTCTATTGGATGACATCACAGGGAAGCCGAAGAACCCGGTAGAAAATAGGAGTCAATCGAGGTTTGGAACAGCTGTAAGGAGGGAAAAAAAAAAAAAATCCTGCGTAGAGACTAAGCAAATAAAAATTGCTATTATTATCTATGACTGATATGATATGAACTGACGAGCTGACTTAATGACTACATATCATAGTCCACAACAAAGTAAGCCAATCTAAATATGAAACTTGTTGTTTCAAACAAGAGAGTATCAATTAAGAGAGACTTTCATCGATGACCTTATTCTTTTCGAGATTAAAACTTATTCAAATATTCATCATTGAAATCAGAAGAATTTTTAAAGTGCCTGTAGTAGCATTTCTAAACCCTTTAGGTATGGCAATTATAAGCCAAGCTAAAGTTGCTTGCTCGAGCATGAAAGAGTCCCCCTAAAAAAATTCTTCAAACCCATTTCATTTTTTTTTCTACCTCTTGGAGGAACTCATTCATAGGTAGGCTGGGAATGATCTATTGTCGAGTTTTTATCTTCACGTAGATTAGTATTTGAGAGCTAATTTTAAATGTTCATGACAACAATATCATTAAGGGTCTATTATTTGATTAAGGCAGCTTTTTATCGCCAAGTAAGCATGCCATCCAATTATTAGATATTATTGCTTATCTCACCCGTACTAAATTTATGTCTTAACTAGATATACCTCTATTATTCCACCAAAGGCAGTGTTAGAATTAGAGCAACCCAAGTCACTAGTTATTTATTGTAATTATCAAGGGTAGTTTCGAAAAAGGAAAAAAAAAATTGTTTCCAAAATTCTTGCATCTTTAAAAAATAAATAAGGTTGCATTTGATTTTTAAAAATATTTTAATTTTTTTTATTTTCAAAAAATAATATTTATTTTTTATTTTTTAATTTATAAAAAATACATTTAGTAAGTAAAAATAAAAATTATTTTTTAATTTTGTTTTTATTATAAATAATATATTTTAAAAAGATAAGTAAAAAAATTAAAAAGAATATCATTAAATTTTATGTTTTCAAATTTTCTGTTCTTTATTTTTTAATTTCTTCTTTGGTTAATGAAAAATGAGAAAAATATTTATAAATTATTTCAAATTTTCTACCATCTTAGAATTATATTTTTCAGAAAATTATTTCATTTTCATTTACCAATCGCTATTTTCTTTTTGGATTTCATATTTCTTCAACAATATGCCGAAATTTTCTCCTTTTTATTTTCCATCAACCAATGACTTCTTTATGCCGCCATAGAAGGTCTGATGTTTTTTTTTTTTTTTTCTTTTTTTTGTTTCATTTTCTTCTGTTGGAGCCAAGGATAAGGTTCTCATCCATGCAATTTATTTTATTTTTTAACATTTTGAAAGAAAAAGGTGGGACTGCCAAAATCCCGATCTCTCTAGAGACGAGGGAGAACGGCGCCAACCAACAAACCCGGTCCTCGCTGTTACTTTCTCCAAGTTAGGTTCAATCCGTAATAAAAATATGATTTCTATAATCTTATTGCAGAGCTAAAGTCAACATAGCAATATCTAACTTCTGTTAAAGTTCGGACGCTTACGACTCTTTTCAGTGCACAACGTTACAGCCATCGAAAAGTTGCAGCATATTGGACTTGGCATCGTGGTGGATACTGGATGGTATAAGATGGACCAAACCTATATTTCACGCTTCCTACAGGAAAAATCCAGGAAGGTTGGACTAATTTTAGGTGCTGCGGTCATAGCCTCTCGCATTTGGCGGCGTCCATCTCGCGTGCCTCTGTGTACTCCAAGCTTTTAGAATGAATTGGACCATTCAACCTTCTGCCAATTCTAGTTCACACAGGTAGGTCTAGTCATTATCTAAAATGACCGATGATGTACTAAACTGCAGTCCATGCTCAGCTAAGTTCACGCGAATAAGTCTTGTCTGGCCTAGGTTTTGCAATAACTTTTCTGAGTGTTAAGTTTCTCTTAAAATTTACAAAGGACTTAAAAAAAATATATTTATATATTTATAAAGAATTAGAATTATGCATAAATACACTATCAAAAATTTCTCTTTTCTATATAAGCACATATAACCTTAGCTTTCTAAGATGATCTAAAATCTAATTCCCATAGAGACCCTTCATGGTGGGCTTAAGAGTCTTGGCCTTGAGGTCACACAGGTAACTCAAAACATTATTGAAAAAATCTAAGAGAGGATTCTATTGAATGTAAGTGGGTTTAAGGGATTTGTAAGAGAGAGTTTATGTGTAAAAAAATGATTCTTGTAATTTTAAAAATTTAGTGAAAAAATAGCATCCTTGTAATATTTCGGATATTCTTGATAGTGAAATTCTTTACTCTCCTTCACCCATGGATATAGGTTAGTTGATCGAATCATATATGTTCCCGTGTGTGCTCTCTGTATTGGTTTTGGACTTGTTGATATCTCATCTCCTATGCTCTTTTGATCTTAACAGAAGTGGTGTTAGAGCTCTCTCCACACGCCTTTTGTTATTAGTAGAGAGGCTAGATCAAAACCTTTTAGACCATAATATTAAAATTTGAAACTTTATGTGAAAGCTAAATTAGAATAGGTTGGATTTGAATTAAATTAGATCTCTAATTATAAGTGATGATGCTAAAATTCAAAATAAGACCCTCCACATAAATTGGTCATGTAAATAATGGGGATGATAATTTGAAATGGGGTCGTTAGCAAGTTTAATAAAGTAACTTGACCAATGTATTCGCCCAAAATCAACCTGCAATAATGGTGAAAGAGCATAAGAAAGAATACTCAAGGATTTCCCCGATGAGGATCCTTTGGTCCTTAGAAAGTTAATGGAGAGGAACAATGAGGACATTTGACCAAAGGGTAGACCTTATAACTTTTAGATTGATGGAAGAAATAAGTTGTAATAGAAAGAGATGTAAAGTATCACCTTTTCTTTTCTATAAAAGAAGTTTAGTTGTATGGGTATTCTTTCGTTTTTGAGTTGAATCTTTCTTTTATAAAATGGATGAGCAATGATTTGGGATATGGGTCTGCGTATCTTGTATTGATGTGAAATTGTATAGATCATCTTAAATTATGAGTTATGTGATCACTTGTCATGATTAGTTTGCATCAGCTAGATGGGACTATACTAAAATATTATGGCTCATATTTTCTACAGCCAATTATTCATTTGCATCAAATCATGGACAACCTTGTTTAGACCCATGCACGTCCGTGGCCTATTGGTCATGCTAACAGTTGTGTTGACGATGATAAAGTGGTCACATGTTAGCTTTGTTAGAGGTTAAAAAAATATGCATCAATGTGATTGAAACATGTTCTATTTGAAAGTTAAGTCACATTTTTAAGACGCAACCGATCGAAAGATCTTTTACATGTGGTTTAATCTGAACTAGATGGTGCTAAAAAATTAAGATTTGATACTAGAATAAAGGTGCTAGAAAAAAATTAAGATTCGAATGGCATCCGGCACACTCTACAATGTTGATGTGATTGGGATCTTAGGTAACATGGACAATGATGGACGAACGGCTCAGCCATGTGAAGGAAGTGATGTAGTCCAAACTAACTTGTTATGTGCACATGGGCAAAATTGATCCATTGGGTTGACTAAGCTATTAT